>PVKV010001278.1:0-25268 GCA_004027835.1 Alouatta palliata
GTGTGTGTCTATATGTGTGCCTGTGCGTTGTGTCTATGTGTGTGCCTGTGTGCATGCCTGTGTGTGCGCCTGTGTGTGTGTTTCCTGCGGCAGTACTCAGGGATCTGTGGAAGCGGGTTCCCTTCCCTGCCATGGGGCACAGCATCCCACCTTCACTGCCTTGTCTTGGCTCACTGATTCTGTGCCACAATTTAGTCAACAGAGACCTTGACCTTTCTCTCCCGAGGACCTCATGCAGGTCTTCTACACACTAATAGATCTTGGAGGAAAGCAAGTAGCAAAGTACCCTAAGTGTTAGGACATACGGGTACCAGAGTGTAGGACATACATTCCACGAAAATACAGGGACCTCCCCCTTCAGTGATGGCTCCAGGCAGGCAGCAGGGATGTCCAGCTGTCTGGAACATTTTGGGATACCCCCTTGAAAGCAAAAGCATGCTTGGCCCACACACAATGCTGGGTGAGCCCCTGGATTTTTGAGACAACATATTTTCCTCTTGGGTGTGCTGTTCCTCCGACTCATTTGCTGAGTGACCCCCAAGGCGGTGCACCTGTGTGGGCCTCTGGCAGGTGCAGGTGCTCCGTCTGGTCTGCCTACACAGGGAGGGACTCTGCCACATGGCTGTCATGCCCCATGGATCCCAGGGTGCCCAACGTGCCCAAGCAGATCTGGGTGCTATGTAGAGTCTGCACCAAGTGCTACCTGGGGCTTTGGGGTCCTCCTCCTAGGCTTGGTGGAGACTAGCTGCATTTCAGCTAACAGAGTCTGAGTGGGAGACCCGGAGGATCTGAGGTTCCCAGAATGAAGTGGGCATTTTCTGTCCCAGTCCAGCACCCATCATCAGGGGATCCCCATAGGACCAAGCCCAGGGAACACCAGGAGGCACCAAGTGGTGACTCAAGCAGATAGCTCCCTCACCTGCCCCACAACCTGGGTCATCACGGGCTATTCCTTACGACCTAGGTCTGAGAGAAACAAGTACAAACTACGTTGCCAGGGGCTTGGCAAGACACACTTGCACAGCCAGGACTGCTGTGGCAGTCCGAGCCCCTCCCATGTGGACAGCAGAAAGGAGACCCTCTGAGGGGCACAGGTGATGCTCCCTGCTGTGTGCGTGGAGAGGCCTCAGGTGTCTCAGGACTTACAGGGACCTGGGGCAGACACAGGGCAGGAAGTATGGAAAGGCCTCTCTGAATAGATGGGGAATTGGAGGACAGTGTGTCTCAGGAATACTTTTCCAAAGCTCTCACCCTGAGATTCTCCCAAGCAGCAGCAGGCAAGGCGGTTGCCCAGAGATGTCCAGCAGCCTCTGCTCCTGGAGCTCCTGGGCCACCCCCCAGGTGACTCAGATTCTGCCCCGCCACCTTCCCCTCACCTGGACAACTGCTTACCACCCTTGCTGTAGGTGCAGCACAACCGAAGTCCAGGGATTATAAACACACTCAGGCCGGCCGGCCTGCCTGCCTGCCTGCCTGCCTTCCTTCCTTCCTTCCTTCCTTCCTTCCTTCCTTCCTTCCTTCCTTCCTTCTTTCCTTCCCAAAGTCCAGGGCTCACCATCTCATAAACACATGTTTTCCTTCCCTTCCTTTGTAGGGCTGATGGCCCCACACAGTCGTGGGGGTGTGCCTTATGCTGTGCTGTGGCACAGGATCCAAGAAATAAAGAGACAGGACACATAAGTACAAGGAAAATGCAGCTGGGCTCGGGGGGGCCACGTCACCTATAAACAAGTCAGGTGAGGCCTCGACTATCCAGAATCGTATATAGGTTAGGGGGCAGGGCAGTGTGGTGAAGTCATCTTTAAGGATAGTGATAGGGTCATGAGCAATAAAACATCGGGTCCACCCCCATTAGGTCACCTAGGCCAGGAGGTGGACAGTGCGCAGCAAGGGGCCCGTTCCCATGATGGCAAGGGCCGTGTGCAGTAAGGGGTCTACACACATTAGGTCACCGAGGCTTGAAGGTGGGCTGTGTGCAGTGAAGAGGGTGCAGTGTACAATACTTCTACGTATGGGCAAACTACTTCTAAGAAGATTTATAGGAGGATGCTTTAAGTCACATAGCAGTGACAGAGCTGTCAAGGTTACGCCACCTTCTGGCAGCTTCCAATGAGTTCTATGGGAAGATGCTTTTCGAGCAGCACAGTAGCAAGAGCTGATGAAGTTCACAGTCACCAAGGTGGATTGCCGGTCTGAGGGCAGCCTTCCACAAGAACTGGAACAAGGTCCTACAACTCCTTTATCAGGAGGAGTGGCTCTTGCCCCAAGCCTGCCATAAAGCGGGTATCTCTACGATACAGAACGCTGCCGCCTGGGCCATGGATACTTCTCCTGGTATAACTGTTTTTCCCTTAAATCATGCTCTGCACTGTGTCTGCTCTAGACATTCCTCCGATTATGAACTACTTATTCCTTAATTCATGCTCTGTACTGTGTCCATTCTAGGCATTCCTCTGATTATAAACTAAGATATAATTATAGGTATATATGTAGGGAAATATTCTTTAGGCATTCATACTATGAACTATTATATGATTATATACAGAGGATTATATAAAGGGATTCTTCAAGCCCTAATTCTATAGACTAATATATGATTATGTAAATGATTATATAAAAGGAAATAGCTGAGTATTAGCACTATAAAGTGAGATATTCCTCAAGCCCTAACTGTGCCAGGGTTCTGCTTAGCTCTCGTTCCTCGGTACCTATATGGGGGGTTACCCACATTTCTCCCTTCCTCCCTTCCTTCCTTTTTTTTTGGACAGAATATTGGTCTGTTGCCCAGGCTGGAGTGCAATGGTGCAATCTCCGCTCACTGCAACCTCCATCTCCTGGGTTCAAGCGATTCTTCTGCCTCAGACTCCTGAGTAGCTGGGATTACAGGTGCTCACAACCACACCTGGCTAATTTTTTTTTTTAGTAGAGACGGGGTTTCATCATGTTGGCTAGGCTGGTCTCGAACTCCTGACCTCAGGCAATCCACCTGCCTCGGTCTCCCAAAGTGCTGAGATTACAGGTGTGAGATTACAGGCGTCAGCCCACATTCACTAATAAGACCTTCACATTAATCCTGAAAGGTGTGGAGGGTGTGGAATCATCACCCACATTTTTTTAAACAAAGACCCAGGTGGTTGTGTGATTTTCCCAAGATTGTACACCTCCTCAATGACAGAGTCAGCATTTGAAGGGGGTCTGAGCCCTTCCATGACATCTTCCGCACTCACCAGCACAGGTTTCTGAAAGGCTCCCTTCTGGTTGTCCCACTCTCTCCACTCTGGATGCCTGTATCACTTCATTATTGCTGGGGGTGGGAGCTGATGCTTGGCCAGTGAAGAGACTGAGTGAGGGCAGGGCTCCTGCAGGTCTGCCCTGGGTCACTTGGCTTCCTGCGCCTTTCACCAGAGCACTCAGGGCCACAGAACTCCAATCCCACCCTCCCGTGTTCACCTCAAGCAGGTAGCTCCCTCGCCTGCCCCGCAACCTGGGTCATCACGGGCTATTCCTTACGACCTGGGTCTGAGAGAAACAAGTACAAACTACGTTGCCAGGGGCTTGGCAAGACACACTCGCACAGCCAGGACTGCTGTGGCAGTCAGAACCTCTCCATGTGGACAGCAGAAAGGAGACCCTCTGAGGGGCACAGGTGATGCTCCCTGCTGTGTGCATGGCGAGGCCTCAGGTGTATCAGGACTTACAGGGACCTGAGGCAGACACAGGGCAAGAAGTATGGAACGGCCTCTGAATAGATGGGGAATTGGAGGACAGTGTGTCTCAGGAATACTTTCCCAAAGCTCTCATTCCGGGATCCTCCCAAGCAGGAGCAGACAGGTTGCCCAGAGATGTCCAGCAGCCTCTGCTCCTGGAGCTCCTGGGCCACCCCCCAGGTGACTCAGATTCTGCCCCGACACCTTCCCCTCACCTGGACAACTCTGGAAGAAGTTGGCTGCACAGCCAATTAAGGCACCCTCCCGCCCCTCCCGCCCCGACAGCCCCACACAAGTCTCCCTCCCCCTGGACCTGCCTTTGAGAGCTGGAAACTCTTTCCCGCCTCCCGCAGTCAGAGCCCAGCACCATCCGGCATCGCACCCGCCCTCCCGCTGGCTCACCTGGGCAGGTGGGGCTTGGTAACCTGAGGCCGGCCACCCCTGACCGTACCTCGGAGCCCCTGCCCACCTTGGGGTCCTTGTGGGGGCAGCGAGGTGGAGGCGTCCCAAAGGAGTGGGTCTCCGACGGCGAGCGGGCCCGGAAATCAGGCCACAGAGGGGGCACCCTGTGCAGGAGCGCAACAGCCCGGGCCCTGGCCCCGGCCCCAGCTCCAGCCGCTTGCTGCTGCGCCCTCGCGTACCCTTAGCCCGGGAAATAACACAACAGCAACCATTTCTCCCGCACCTCCCAGGCCTGCACCAGCCGTCCTTCCCGAAACAGGCGTTACTGCGCCGAGCGGCAGAGGCTCCGAGTGCCCCGCGCGCCCAGGCCGGCTCAGGGGCTCGCCCGGGGCCGCCGTCCCGACCGCCCCCAAAGGAGCCCCTTCCTTCCCAGCGCTCAAGTCAGCTTCACTTCGCAGGACGCTACCTCCGGTCTGCACGTCGGAAAGTGGGGAGCGACGAGGGTGTCCCCACCCACCCGGTGCCCAGGGGACGGCCCCGGGTGCCCTGGCCAGCGCAGGCTGTGCACCCCACTAGCTCAGGGCGCCGCTAGCCCGACCCTGAGCCCGGACACCGGCTCTTACCTTGAAGAAGCTCCGGAGGAAGTGCACGACGCTGAGCATGGTGGCCGCCAGGGCGCCCGGAGCCCGCCAGCAGCATGACGAGCCGGGCCGCCGAGCCGGCTCCACCGACGCCACCCGCGTCCCGCCCTGGGGTCCGCCCCGGTGCCCGCCCCGCACCGCCGGAACGCTCCGCCTCCCCAAACCTGGCCGCTGGAGGGTCACCGAGCGCTGGTGCAGGCTCCTGCCCCGCCCGCCCCCTGGCTTTGATCACCCGCGGGCATGGGCACGCACAGACACACAGCCCCCAGGGCCCCCAGCATCATCCAGCCCGCCGCGGTCCTGGGCCCCCTGGGAGCCTAGGAGTGTTTTCTCAGAGAGCAGCAGGAGCCTTGCACATTTGTACATCCCCAGCGCAGCGCGGGTCCCCTAGGTCTGTCTTCTGCACGGAGACTCAGGTGCCTCTGCCCTCCTGGGGTCAGGGGCGGCCTCTCTTTCTGCTGAGATCTCTGCTTACCAAGCTCCGAAAACTTTGAGAGCTCAGTCCGCCCAGCGTTCTCCTTTACCGGTTGAGGGAACGGAGGCCCAGAGAGGCTCAGCAGTGCGCCAGCACTCACACACCTCGTGGGGACAAGTGTGCATTAGGATATCTGGGACCTAAGTCTTGGCCTCCGGCTCCCTCTTGCCTCCCACTTCCCTTTCCAGTCATGTCCTGCAGATAGGATGTAAGTGAACCGTCACACCCACACCGGGGCAAAGGGAAGTCCTCGCTGGGGAAGTCCTCGCTGCTTTCTTTGCGGAGGTTTAAGGATGCACCGCCTGCCCAGGAAACACTCTAACCAGTCCTAGGACCTCACTGTTTTGAAATCAGAAGAGAAAAATTGAGTGTAATAAAATAATAATGAATCCAGCCTGGAGTATATTCATTTTTACACAAATGCAATTGTAAACTCTGATTTTAAATATTTTATTTCATACAGGAAGAGGCCCACGAAGGCTAGGTGCCCAGTGTCCATGTGCACCATACTGCAGCCCTGCTCTGTCCACCATTTCTGGGATCCAGGTCCCACAGAGGGGGAGCATCTACCCAGACTGGCGTTTTGCACCCCAACTCAAGCCTGCACCCTTGCCCAAGTCCTGGCCCCACTGAATGCTATGCATGGTCAGCAGCGCATGTCCAGGGGTGCCCGGTAGAGTGTGTACTTCCCCTACACCCAACCTGTCTCTGCCTCTCCCCAGGCCCTCAGAGCAGCCAGGCCAGGGCGAGAAGCATGGGAGATAGATGCATAGAGGAGGCAGTGTGGGGCCATCTGAAGATCCTGCGTCCCCTGTCCCACACTTTATGTCACCCAGCATCCATGATTGTGCTAGAAGCATGTCCCTGAGGCCCATGGTGGTGGAGGAGGTGTGGGATTCAGATCTGGACACCTGGCTGTGCTGCACATCAATTGTGTAATCATGCTCATCTGCTCCAACATGTATCTTCTTCAACATTCGAGAGGAATGGCTGCCTGGTGGGGTTGCCATGGAGAGTACCTGAGAAATTAAACCTCACAGGTGCTCAGCAAAAGTTAATTCCCTCTTCTTTGACGGCTTAAAGAGCTAATCCCCTGGGGGGTCCAGTGACAATACACAAGCCCTGGACACAGGTTCCACTGTTATCTGGACTTCTCTGTCTGACCAGTGGACAGCCCTGAGCCTGGGTTCTCAGACCTGAGTCAGGACAAGAGCTTAGACTGCTGTCCCCACCGCCGCCACTCCCCCTCCACCCCCCTGCACAGGATCTGGGGTGGGGTCTGAGAATTTGCATTTTAACACGTTTCCAAGTGACCCTGAAGTTGCTGGCCCTGGGACCACACTTAGAGAACCCCTGGTTCAGGCTCTGGGGCCTGGGCCAGCCTCCCCGTCTAGCAGAGGATCAGACCCCAGTGTGGAGCATCATCGTCACAACAGCTCCATTCACCAGGCACCTGCTATGTCCCCACACGCCCAGATCCTGCCTCTGCGAAACCTCCCAGGAGAAATGGCATCCAATGCTCGAAGGGAAATAAGACAAAGGTAGCTTATGTCTGTCTTTTCCTTCTGGAAAACACGATTTTAGGAGGACACTTGACTGCACTGTGGTGTGCTCTCTTTTGCCATTATTAAAAATAAGAAAGGCAGGCCTGTTGGATTCACTGAGGGATTTGCACAATAGGGTTTCTAATCAGTGGAGCTTGCCATGTTTAAATATGACTCCGACATCATGCGTGTCGCATACTGCAATTAAACAGGCTCAGCAGCGTTGCGGGTGAAGCGAATGATAGGAGAGAAAACATCGCAGCAGATGACAAGTGGCCAGGAGAGCGTGGGCTCGGGGCAGACTGAGGGAGCTCACCGGGGCCTGTGCTTTCCTTGCTGGGCGGCCTGGGCCATTCTCTCTACCTCTCTGACTCAGAGACCACGGGATCACATATAGATGGGCCTACACTGCCAGCTGGGGCCTGAGTCGCAAAGCACAGAAACTTCCCCTGGTTACTCTAGCAGGAAAGGGATTTTTGCAAGAATATGGAGTAAGGCATAGGCTGGTGGAGGTGTGCTGACCCGGGAAGCAGGCAGCCAGCCACAGCAGCAGCAGCAGCCAGAGCCCACCAGACAGATTGCATACTAGGGAGCCTGGGGCTGGTGCCTCTCCCCGAAGCTTTGCTCCTAGACTCTGGCCTCCTGTAGCCTCTGCCAACAATCCCTGGGTCCCTGGTCTTTGACCAGCCCCAAAGATGTAAACTCCAGGACCACCCACGTTCCTCTGTCTGACTTCTGGGGGAGCCGAGGCCAGGAGAGCCTGAGACTTCAGCTAGCTTGGTGGGAAGCCAGCCTGCTTGTATGGCTGTCACAGATGAGGGGCAGAGATCAGAGACAGGGTGGAAACAGAATATTAGAAGAACTCCTCAGGTCAGAAAGTGGGGCTGACCCCATGATGGCATTCTCTGGGTGAACATGTAGTGCCGAGTTCAGACCAAGTGATCCCTGACCCGAGGGCAGAGCCTGCAGAGAGCCAGCTCAGACAGTCAGGGACGGGTAGTGGTGGACGGTCAGCCACAGACAGACACGGGGACACTGGTGTTCCCTCTAGTCTGGGCCCAGGAGAAGGCAATGCCCAGGAGAGGGTTCACTGCCTCATGCCCAACTGTTCGAGTTATACTTTCTCTGCCTGCCTGCCTTTTTCTTTCCTTCCTTCCTTTCTTCCTTCTTTCCTTCCTTCCTTTCTTCCTTTCTTTCTCTTTCTTTCTTTCTTTCTTTCTTTTTTTCTTCTTTCTTCTGTCTTTCTGTCTCTCTCTCTCTCTCTCTCTCTCTCTCTCTCTCTCTCTGTCTTTCTTCTCTGTATCCCAGGCTGGAGTGCAATGGTACATTCTCAGTTCACTGCAACCTCCACCTCCCAGGTTCAAGCGATTATCCTCCCTCAGCCTCCTGAGTAGCTGGAATTACAGGCGTCTGCCACCACACCCGGCTATTTTTTTTTTTTTTTTTTTTTTTTTTTTTTTGTATTTTTAGTAGAGACTGGGTTTCACCACGTTGGCCAGGCTGGTTATGAACTCCTGACCTCAAGTGATCCGCCCACCTCAGCCTCCCAAAGTGCTAGGGTGACAGGTGTGAGCCACTGTGCATTTTAAGTTACATTTTCATGGGGACTTGGGACAATCGGAAATGCATTCATGAGCTCTTGCAGACTGACTGGTGATCCTGGAATGATGGCATGTGGGAAAGGCATGGACTTCCTCCAAGGGCAGCCAGAGCCAGGGGGAGGGGGGACACCTTGTGCTGTGACATAAGGAAGCTCCCCTACAAGGACAGACAGAACAGCTGCAGAAGAGGCAGAGCCCGGCAGGGGCCACAGGCCTGTGAAGGTATCAGCAGAGCCCATAGGAGAGTCGAACTCGCTGCAAGCAGAGCCTGAGGGTCTGCAGTTCCAGAAGAACTGGTTGTGCCCATTGCCCCACTGCCTGACAGAGCTACCTCCAAAAGGACCAGAGGATCAGAGTAGCCCCATTGCCGATGAGTCACGAGGACCACATGGTCTCCATCTGCTGGCTTCTTTCCATCTTTCCATCTTACTGCCTGTGTGACCCAGCACCCAAGCTGCCTGGGGCCAAGGGAGACCTGGAGGGCCATTGAAAACAACACCTGGCAGCGGATGGGCATTCCTTTGGCACAGAAACTCACACGGAACAGACAGAGGGCGAGAGGTGAGCAGAGTTACCTGTATTACTCTTCCCACCTGAGGAAATTGGGGTTCAGAGGGGTAAAGCACCTTGCGTCTTGGCCCCAGGGGCGAAGCCAGATGGGCTCGGCCTTCAGGAGGACCAGCACAGAAGGATCAAGGACAGGCGAGCATAGAGTATGGAGTGAGGTTAGGACCTGGGGTGGCCGAGCAGTGGGGGGTGAGCCCCGAGGCCCAAGGTCTCTGAGATGCTGCACAGAGGGGCCTTGAAAGGAGCCAGGATTTGAGGAGGAGAAGGGAAGAGAAGGGAAAGGAGGGCTCTTGCGCAGACCTGGGGCGTGGGGAGGGGATGTCCACTGAGCCCCCTGCCCTTGCCCTCGCCCACAGACCCTGGCCAGGCGCCACCCTGGAGGCAGCAGAGTGAGGAATAGTCTAATGGGGAGCCCATGAGGGTGATGCCTTCAGGGAGCTCTGCTGTATATCTATTACCTCTCACCCGCAATCATGCCTCTGGGGCCTGGAGCTGCTGGGACACATTGACTGGAAGGGGCTTGGGGGCACAGGGAGTGAGTGCCAGATAAGGGCGGGGCAGCCCAGGGACTGGCAGAGCTGGCCTCAGAAACTATTTGTCCCACTCAGATTCAAGTACCCCTGCCGCTTCCCCAAATCGCAGCCTGAGTGAAGACAGAGGCAGTGTTCAAGCCTGGAGACCAGGCATTACCCTCGTTCCCTGATGGTGGAGTGCATTCCCAGCAGGGTGACCTGAAATTGGCCCCCTTAGCACACCAGCTGACCTCCTTCTGCCTGTTCTGAGAAGCCAGTCCTACACCACTCAACCTGAACACAGGGGAGGCAGGGGAAGGGGCAGGAGGGTCCTCCTATGACCAGGACCACCACCAGGGCACGTGCTGAGGCAAGGACCCCTCCTCATTGTGCCCCTGCTCCCCACATCTGCACGTGGACAGGACTGAGGTTGCCCTGTGTCAGGACCATCGAGGCTTCAGGCTGGGAGAAGGTGGAAGGTTCCAGAGCCCTGGAACCTGGCTCTGCTGTCTGATGCTGGAGCAAGTCACCCCCCCAGCCTCAGTGTTCTCATCTGTGAAGGGGGCTGATGACAGTGCCAGCTCTCAAAGCTTTGTCTTCACCCTTGGCATTCAGTGTCATGATCGTGCAGCCCACTTACCCCTGCCTTCAATGAGAGGGCCAGGTCTGCTTATCAACACTTTTGGGATAATGGTCCTCCCCTCCCATGGTGACTGTGAGGGGCGTGAGTGTGGCCATCATGCAGCTGAGAAAATAAATGTGAGCCCTCTCGATTAGGAGGGGAAGGTGGGACAGGCAGGCAGGCTTCCCTGTGGGCACCTGTTGTGGGAGCCTCACCAGGCTGAATGGCCTCAAGGGTAGGGATTAGAGCTGCTTTGCCTGCCCTCAGAGGACTCTTGGAAATAAATCAACAAACAGAAAATTACAAGATAGGTAAAGTGCTATTAAGGTAAAACGTGCAGGGTCAAGGGAGGGAACAGTGGTCTGAGTGGACAGGGAAGTCCCTAGTGAACCGTGGAGGCTGAGAGGCATGGGGAGGTCCAGGGAAAGAGGGTCCTTGTAGGGGGTAAGTGCAAAGGCCCTGGGTCCACAGCGAGTTTAGAGAGGCAGAAAACTGACATGGCTGCACCATGGAGAGCACAGATGAAGGTGGGTGAGATGGGGCAGAAGCAGGGTGGGGCAGAGCGAGAGGGCCCTGGAAGCAGGGAGGAATGTGGAGGACCCTGAAGGCCGTGGGAGGCCTCTGAGCTGGCCATGGAGGAAGCAGAACCTTCGAGACCTGTCAGGAGGCCTCAGGGGAGAGGGCGGAGGTGGGAGTGGCCAAGGCAGTGTGAGTGGCTGGGAGGGGTAGGACTGAGGTGCATTTTGGAGGTCCCATTTAGCAGAAAGTGCTGGTGGATTGGGTGTGGGGTTTGGGAAAGAGCGGACTCTGGTTTTTTTGTCTGAGTCAGTAGCGGGGTGGTAGTGCAGGTAGATGGAAGGAACCCTGGAGAAGGTGCTCTTGGGTGGCACGGAGACGAGAACTCAATTTTGGACATGTGAAGTTTGGGGTGCCTATGCTGTGTCTGGTCCCAGGAGACTGCAAGGGCATGAGAGCAGGTGCTCTGCTCTCATGGGGCTTACAGTCTGGTGGGCAGATTGGGGATAGTGACACAGGGATTAGGAACTGTGTGGGGTTGGGGGACTTGTGACTGTGTGGAAGGCCTGTGAGCCTCACTCTCTGAGGCTGAGTACAGAGGAAGATTCGATGTGAGCTCAGCCTCAGGGGCCTTGGGATCCCCTCTTGGCCGACGTGCCCAGTGCACACGGCCCTGATCCTTGCCCCTCTGACGGTGTTCACTGCTGTGCAATGCCACACTGGCCTCACTGTTCTTTGCTCCTGGAATGTCTTCTGCCCCCTCGCACCCCATCCCTGCTCCTCTGTGTCAAGGCAAGCTGCTGCTCCTATCTAGCCCCCGCCCCCACATGGGGCTTTGCCTGCCCTGAGGAGGGGCCCTCTGTTTTGGTCCACAGGAGCCCTTCACCCCACCCTGCACTGACTCAGCTGCCTCTCAAAGGGCTGGGCTCCCTGGGTGTGGGGTAGGCCTGAGTCATGGACGTGCAGGCCCTGCGTCTGTCCCTGGCCCCAGGCTGCAGGGCAGGTGGACGCTGACGTCAGGGAGCAGCAGGAGCAGCACCCTCGCTCCTGCAATAAGCAAGGCCATCTGCAATGAGGCCTCGCTTGCCACACAGGAGGCCTCAGAGCTCATGAATCCTCAGAAACCCGGTTTAGAAGGAGGAGAGGCCACCATGGGCACAGGGAAGGCTGGTGCCAGGAGGAGGAAGGGGCTGCATCAGAGAAACACTTGACTCCATCTTGCAAGTGCTCTTTGAAAATGTCTTGCAAGTGCTGCATAGGAAAGTGTCTTTCAGATGCAGACAGCTGCACGAGCCCCTCAACCTGACCCACTCAGCCATCGAGGCCTGCAGCGGCGGGAGCCGACTCCCACACCGCCTCACCCATCCCACCATCGGCCTTTCACGGATCCCAGCCCCTGCCTCGTCAATCATCACCTGACCAGAGGGGTACCGTGGTGTAATGCTTAGCACTCTGGACTCTGAATCATCACCTGACCCCAGGTAGGCTTCCTTGCCTGTAAACACACCCAAATGACAGGCTGAGCTAACTGGGCCAGACAGCTCCCCTGGCACAATGGAAGCCTCCCACTCCATTATTAGACAAGCTCCTAATCAGGCCCTTTGGCAGACAAATGTTCAAGCCAACCCCCGAATAAACAGGAGCCACATATGCTCTGCCCTCAGAGGGCTTCCAGTCGAGTGGGAGGCAAGCACCCTGCAGGGCCCCAGAGGCCTTCCTGGAGGACGTGGCCTGCCCCCACAGATGTTCAGAGTGACACAGATGCACACGGTGTGCACACACATGCAGGATGTACCCTTCCTCAACCCCCTGGTCTGCACATCTGGCATTTCCAGATTTCCAGGAGCTGATGGCTCTGTGCATTCTGAGCTGGTCCAGCTGCGAGCCTCGAAGGCACCCTGGTGGGAGGCAGCCTGAAGCTCTGCCTTGGAGGCCTTCTCACGCCCACCTGCATTCAAACTTGCTTCTGCTGAGGAGCTTGGTGTGTCTTCCTTCTGGGCAGAAGGCCAAATTTGAGAGCGCAGGAGCAGCGCCTGCCCCCCAGGAATGTGGCTCTGGCTAAACCGTAGGCTCAGTGGCTTTGGGCAGGAGAGCACCGAGCATGCCACACCCATGTGAACATGGTTACCACCACACATCCCAAAGGGCTGGGAAGCCATGGCCAGGGGGAGGTCATGCTCTGGCTATCTTGGGCAGAGCTAGCTGCAAAGAGGGTAAAGTTGGGCATCTTGAACCCAGAGAAGTGGAGGACTCAGCACCAATACAACCAGCTCGTTGCATTAATACACAGTCCTCTCCCACCTCTCCCAGGCCTGAAAACAGCTTAAACGAGCCTCTGTGCAGCTCCCCGAGGTCATGACTCACGAACCATGTTCGTTGCAGGGAAAAGAAAAGCATCTGCAGTCTCTAGCCAACACCGCAGACTGTTCAAAGGGGAAGAAAAGAGAAAGGAATGCTGAAGAAGAAAAGAAGGAAAAAGAAAGAGCCAGTGGAGCCTTTATCTGGGAACAATGGGGACCTTCTTTTCTGTCTTTGCTGTAGGGCTGTGGGAACCCCCCAGCCGGGAACAGAGCAGGGGTGTCTCAGGGAGCTCCCACATCTTTGCCTCCACTCTTACCCCCTACCCAGAGAAGTCACTGGGGGTCAGGACAGTGGAGGAGGATCCACGAGACACAAGCCCAGGCCCTGGCGGGGAGGGGCTGTGGGTGTGCCAGGGCTGCAGAAAGGCTCCCGGGGGCTGAGCTGAGGGGGATGTGCCTCCTTGGGGGCTGCTTGCATCGGGTGGGAGATGGGGTCTGCAGTACCCTGGTGTGCAGGACCCTTTCCCTGAGCCCTGCTCCTCCTACCAGCCGGTCAGGCTAGGGATACCCGGCTTTCTGCCCCAGCTCCAGGAGCAGGTGCTGCTGCAGGATGTCTGTGTCACAGGTGACTTTTAGCAAGTAGCGAAGACCATACCCAAGGGCAGACAGGTGAGGATGTGTTCCTGGGAGCTAGCCTTGGAGTCAAGGTCTGCACGTGATGAGAAGTCAGTGACAGCAGGACTCCCAGGCAGGCTGGGTGGGGTCCCTTGGGTGCAGGGAGGAGCTGGCCACAGGGGCACCAAGGGATATGGGCTCTGAGGCCTGGCCAGCGCTGGCTGTGGGGCTCAAGGAAAGTGATTGACCCTTCTGTGCCTCCGTTTACTCACCTGTAAAACAGGGTAGCCATGCACCTGCCTCCCGGGCTGCTGTGAGCGCCACCAGGTGAACGTGCATGGGGCTGTGGCAGGAGCTACGCTGGCCCAATTCAGCCCCTCCCTCCCCAGGGCCTGGCCAGAATGAGTGTTGATGAAAGAGTTAATGACAGTCAGCTTTGACACCCCACCCGCTGTCAGTGGCCACCTGTGGGGGAGGCTCTTCCCTGCACATACCTTTGTGTGTCTGTATTCACTCATTATTGCTTTAGTGATAAGTGGCCCCCAGTACGAGGAAGCGGGACCTCCTGCTGGTCGGGCATGCATGTCCCATAACTGGCCCTGGGCTCCTCCCAGGGACCTGCTCCACCATCTTCCTCCCATCCAGAATCCCCAGCCTCACCCAGAAGGCCCCCAATGGGAGCAGTAATGACAGGAGGATTTATTAAAACCTGGGCTTGGGGGTGCTTCCTGCCTCCTATTGCCAAAGTGAGGCTCAGAGCGTGAGCAGGTGAGGCAAGGGGCGTGTGACTCACACCACCGAGACATCAGCGTCATTTCACACGGTGCTGTGTCTGCGCTGTCCCTAAGTTATCAGCTGTCCCCAGCAAGCAGGATGCTTCAGGGAGAGTGACGTGCCATCCAAGCCTGTGTGTCCTGCACCTGTGCTGCACAGGCTGTGACACACAGCCAGGGCGATGGCGAGTGTGGAGTGGTCCTGGGGGCCTCCAGGGTGTAGCAGCAAATGAAGTGGAGCCCGACCCATGGGGCAGGGCTCGGGAGGAGAGACCAAGAGCACATCAGACTCCCAGTTCACGGGAGAGGACCCCAAGGGGGTACACGGGGGCAGCAGGCAGGGCAGCCGGCCGGCCTGGGAGCCAGGGCCAGGCTAGGGTGGAGAGAGAATGGCTGGGCCGGAAGGCGCCAGTCTCCAGGGTGACGCTGGTCTCAAAGCGACAGGCCAGAATGGGCTTTTGTGTATAGCAGATGGGGGAGTGTGTTCCCAGGGGAGAAAGGGGTGGAGGAGGAGCGGGCGGCAGGAAAGAAAGGGCCATAAAACATGGCAGGGATGCCCACCTTGCACCCTTGCTAGGCAACAAATGGCTTTTACCCCAGGCCTAGACTGGGGGCTACACGCTCTGAATAGGGAACTGGCTGGGGTCTCTGGGGCCTGAGAGAAACACCCCATTGGGGTGGGGCAGGTTTGCAGGCCTGCAGGCTTGTTCCCATGGAAGGATCTCCTCCCGCCTGGGTGAGAGGCAGAAGATGCCAGGTGTGGTTGGAGGGAACAGTGATTGAGAGCCAGAAGCCCAGTTCTCTGAGCTGCAACCTCACCCCGCAGTGTGGATTCTGTGAGTTCTGTGTCCTGTCTTGGGGGCAGGCCTGGCTCTGAGGGTAGGCATTGGTTCCCTGGGGATGACCCTACCTGGCCCTGGTCGTGCCTGCCTGTGTTTCAGGTGGGGCCACTCAGGGGTGGGCGAGGGCGCCTTTGACGGGCAGACAGCATGACTGAGGGCCTCTTTTGAGGGGGACCCTGCAGCGGGGGCACTGTCCTGCATGCTGGGCCTGGTGACTACACACTCCTGCTTTCTGAAAAAGGGGCTGAGGAGCCTGTGGGGAGGGGGTAAGGACCCTGAGAAATCTCCAGGATTTCTCTCAGACCCCAGCGAAAGACTTGTGCTGGACCAGCCTTTGTGAGCTGGGGGTCCCAGCCCCAGCTCCCTTGTAGGATGGGCTGCAGACTGGGCAGAAGCTCAGTGCTTTGGAGCAAAACCTGGGCAGGGGATGTGCAGGCAGCCTGGTGCTTTACACGTTACAGTTTACAGTTTCTTTCTCCCTTTCCCTTTCCCTCTTTCCTTCCTTCCTTCCTTCCTTCCTTCCTTCCTTCCTTCTCTTTCTTTTCTTTCTTTCTTTCTTTTTTCCCTCCCTCCCTCCTTCCTTCCTTCCTTCCTTCCTTCCTTCCCTTCTTTCTTTCTTTCTTTCTTTCTTTCTTTCTTTCTTTCTCACCGATCACCCACTACAAGGTGACCCCTGAACACTGCACCCGGACAAGCTCCATCCCATGGCAGCCTGTGGGATGGACACTGGGTCCCTGTGCTTGGGAGCCAGGACAAGGCTGCTCTGAGCAATGGGATACGCAGGGAGAAGTCGGCTTACAGTCCTTCGGTGCCTGGCTCCTGGCCACTGCTATTGTGTGCCTGTGTCAGACGCCTTTACAGAGGGCACAGTGTGTGTGTGTGTGTGTGTGTACGCGTTCATGTGTGTGTGTGTGTACGCGTTCATGTGTGTGTGTGTGAGAATCACTCTTGCTTACACACAAAACCTTAGAGCTCAAGCAGAACAAAAAGACTGAATGAGGCCTGTCACAAGGGGGGCACTTGGGAGCGTCTTGGTGACTCATCTCGCACATGCAGCAAGAAAAAAAAGAGATTCCGGGTTTTCCGCGTAGTGTGTGTTTATGTCTTTGTGAATCAATTATCTTCCACATGAAACATCACAATTTTCCAGATAGGAAGCAGTTTAGCAGACGTGTGTGAGTTCACAAGAACCTTTAGGTTTTCACTGAAGAAACAGTCCTGGTGGCTGGGCTGAGACTTCTTGGGATGTCCTGCCCCGTGTGTGTACAGGCCCTGTGGGCAGCTGGGGGGCTGGCTGCAGAGTCCCTGAGCTGGGATATCTAGGCGCCGGCCGCCCCGTGGGCCTTCGGACGGCTGCTCTCCGGGGACCCAGATGTGTGGTTTCCCACTGTAGGCCAGGCTCGGAGTAGCCCTTCACCTGCATCAGTGACCCATTTCACAGAGGAGGAGACAGAGGTTCAGAAGTCACCCCCTCCAACATGTCAGGATTCAAACTGCATGAAGAGAGGCGTTTTCTGATTCCATGGTTGGGGGGTCATGGGGGTATCTGCGGAGGAAGCCAGGTCACTGAGGCCTCAGTGTGGGTATATGTGGCCCTGTAGGGAGTGCAGCTGGGACTGAGTGGCTGGAGGAAAGGCCCAGGGCATGTCCCTCTCCAAGTGCAGAAACATGTTAGGCAGGTGGGGCTGCAGGGCCTGGGCCAGTGTGTGCTTGTGACTCTAAGTCTCCCTCACCTGGGACCTGGGACCACAGGCTCCCACACTGTCTCAGAGGGTCCCTTGGGGGATAAGGGGATTGAATGGGCATTGTGAGTGAGCGAACATGAAGCAGAGTCTCCGGGCCTGACCTTGCTGGCTGCTTTCGTGACCACCCTCCCCAAATGTGCTGTTCAGGGTGTATTAAGTCCAAAAAGCCAGGAAGTGACAGAGCCAGAACTTCCCCGGGGCCCAGGGTCACCCCAAAGGCTCATGATGCGGTGCCAGAGACCGAGAGGAGTGACACGGCTCAGGCACTGGTAACAACACAGCGAGGGGCAGGTGACACGGCCCCGCGAAGGAGGACAGAACTAAGGAGAGGCCGGCCTAGCTCCCCACACGACGTCGCCTGGAGATAGGGGGACAGCTCCACAACCCAGTAGGAGGAATGCTGGCCCCTGCACAGGAGGCTCAGAGCCAGAGGGGCCACAAAGGGGCTTTTCTCTGCTCCCTTGCAGCCAGACCCCAGTGCCTTCCAGGGGAAGGCGGCCCTCGTGGTCTGTCCATTCAAAGCCTGCTCCGGGTTGGCTGTCAGCAAATTGTGCCCATGTGGGCTGGCAGCCCTCAGAGCCACCCCACAGCCACCTGCTACTCTCATCCTCATCGGCAGCTGCAGTCTCCAGGGATTCCACACCTTCCCTGGCACAGATTCCAGGGGTACCAGCTCTCCACTGGAGCCAGCCTGGCCATCCCTTCCCAGCCTCTCGATGCCCCTCAGAGTAAACCCCTCCTCAATCCCACCCCTAGATTCCACGTGCCTGCCCTGCAGGTCCAGCAGTGCCTCACAGGGACAGACACCCAAGAACACCGTCCAGCTGGGAGGACACAGCCAAGGAGGCCTCCAAGATGAGGCCTCTCTTTGGATAGGCAGGTGGGCCAGACCCACCCTTAGCAGAGCTCTGAAGGTGCAGGAGGAAGGAGTGAGCTGCCTTGGGGTGGAGGAGAGGCTGCTCCCCAGAGCAGCACAGGCCAGGCAGGTCAGGGTCTTGCCGTGTCAGCTGGCACCCCACTGAGGCCTGGATGCTGACAGACGAACAGGGCACCTGGGCTGAGGGCACCCATGGCTGTGGCTGAGGCCCGTCAGTGTAGACGGTTTTCCTCCAGCTGCAGTCTGAGCCACAGCTGGGAGCCAGAGCTGGCAGAAGGAGGTGGCCTGCTCAGAGGGGTGGGCCTCATTAGAGGCACACACACTCACAGGCTGGGACGCATGTGCCTCATCCCCCGAACCCAGTACACTGTGGGAGGCGCAAGTTATTACACAGGGACCTCAGGTGCCAACTGAGTGTGCGCTTGGCCTCCGCTTATAGACCTTCGCTTGGCATCTATTAGCTCTTAGTTAACAATCTCAGTAGTGATCTAGGATGTTTAGTTTTCCAACAATAGCAGAGGTCTCCTCCCACTGCTCCCTCTCTCCCTTCTTCTCTGCTGACTTGAGGCCCCAGCTCAAGGAAGGCAAAGACACCAGCCTTGCACTTGCCGATGACCCTGCTTGGCTAACATTCACCTGTTAGCAAGTAGCCCACATGCACATGTGAACACGCACATGGACACCCACTTCCAGCCCCACAGGCTCTGGTGCACAGGGCACCCATCATGGTCTCTGATGTGCAGGGTGACCCTCCCCGGGGCTGCCCTGCTGGGGTTTGCGGGCAGCATGGTGTGTCTGCCCCAATGAGAGCTGGCCTCTCTCCTGGCCCTCCTCGTGCACGATGCCTTGACTCCTCTCTCCAGAGACTCTACTTTGCCCACCACTCCTCCTTGTTGACTTAACCCGTGGTTGCCAGGATGGAGATATATATACCCAAATATAATCACGGGCTCCAGGCGCAGGTCTGCCTGGAGGAGCTCACCCCAGCCCCGTTGTGCCTCCCTGGGGAGCACCTTCCCAGTGCGACAGAGGCGGTGCCTCCCAAGTCCCAGGACTCAGGCTGGGCCCCACGCTGCAAGGGCTCTGTCTGAGGGCTCTGGAAGCGAATTTGTCATCTGCAGTGATGGCCCCAGACCACATTCCTTCTCCTGCTGAGGAAAGTTGGCGTCCAGCTGGGGTGTTTTCTTTCACCCAGCACAGCCTGTTCGTTCTGCAGCACTGGGAGGAACATCGCATTTTCTGCGTGGGGTGTGTGTTTCTGTGAGTGCACAAGGGAAAGGGATACAATGATTTCACTCCCTTAATCTAGCTGTGATTCCGTTTCCTCAGCCTTTTACCCGACTGAGCACCACGGGTGAGGCCTGGACGCCTCTCACAGTCAGCAGCTCACAGCCAGGAGGTGCTAGGCGTGAACCTGCCCTCTGCCAGGAGCAGCACTCAGAGATGGTCAGAACAGTGTAGCTACAGTCCACTCCCAGGCCACGTGGCTCTGATCCATTGGGTGGCTGAAGACCAACCCCAGTGTGGGACCGTGGGTAGGCCTAACCCGTCATGGCTGGCCAGGTGTCAGGGGTGCCCAGGTTTCCTAGCTCTGCGCTCATGGGCCCCCAGACCCTCCCTCCAGCTCTGGTCTGCGTCTGCCAAGGTAGCGAGAAGCTGCGGTGTCCCGGCTGGGCCTGGGGTTGGTGGGCTCGGGTGGCTGGAAGGAGATGGAGCCAGGGGCACCTCCTTGCTCTGGCTGCTGCTTAACCCTTAGCTCTCCTGTGGGCAGAAACCCAGTCACCTCACCATGACGGCTTCCACAGTTTTCCCATGGAGTGGACACCGGTTGTTTCTGGGCCCATCAGACACTCTCATGTGTTATTTCTCTCCATCTCCCCTGCATGCGTCCACGAGTACTTGTTTACACCCTGTGGAAAGCACTGTGAGGACCAGCAGAGGACAGGCAAGCAGAAGAGCGGGGCCAGGGGTCTGCTGGCAGGCCCGGAGTGAGTATTGATGAGTTAGTGACAGTCTAGAGGGAGGAAGTCTAGGGGAGGAAGCAGCCACCACACCCTAAGGACCCACGAACGTCTTCCCCTCAAACATACATTTCCACTCAGCCCAGACAGCCCCAAGTTGGGCAGTTTTACTCTCGGCTTACAGAAGAGGGGACCGGGCACTGGAAGTCCTGGAAAGGTCTGTGTCTGCGTGATTCCCATCTGTGCTCTGCTTGGCCCGGGCACAGCTGGGGAGACCCAGCCTAGAGGAGGCAAGCACGGGGCAGGTGGCGCCCAGCAACTCTGCCCACTCAGAGGGTGCTCAGAAGGGGGCCAGGTCGGGGAGCAGGCCTGGGCTGACAGCAGGCGGGTCACGCTGGTGAGGTGGAGGAAGGGCTCTGAGGGGTCAGCAGGCTCCCTGGCACTGCCCTGGTTTCCCAACAGTGTCACGTTTCTTAGAGTTCTGAGCTGGGACGTGAGCTGCGCTCACTGGAGCCCTCACAGATGGGACTTCTTCCCCTTCATTTTCAGGCCAATACCCAGGAAGGCCAAGCCTCTCATGGCCCCAACAAAAGCCAGATGTGCTATCTCCATGGGAACAGGGTTAGAACGAGAGTGGGGGGTCCACTGTCATGACCCTGATCCTCGGCTCAGAGCACTCCACTCCCAGCAGCTGCTGCCAGCTCAGAAGACAGCATGGAGCTGTGCACACACCCCAGTCCCAGAAGAGCTCTGGGCGGTGTGGGGCACTCAGACCTTCACCAGGGTCAGCGGGACACAGGAGACTCAAAGAGGAAATGCTTCCTTCCCCATGCACTCTCCTCTCCACATCCTCCGGTGCCCCAACCATGTTCATTCCTGCCTCAGGGCCTTTGCACCTGCTGTTCCCTCTGCTGAATAATCTGCCCTCAAATCTCTGCAGGGCTGTCTCCTTCTTGCCATTCAGGACCCAACTCAAATGCCCCAGGCCTTCCCTGGACACCCTGTCTAAGCCCTCCTCCATGGTCTTTGTCCCTCTCTATCACAACACACTGTTTTTCTACACAGCACTTAGCAGTATCTGGGATTATTACACATATATAGATTTCGAGGCGGAGTCTCACTCTGTCGCCCAAGCTGGAGTGCAGTGGCTCGATCTCAGCTCACTGCAAGCTCTGCCTCCTGGGTTCAAGCGGTTTTCCTGCCTCAGTCTCCTGAGTAGCTGGGACTACAGGTGCCCACTACCACGGGGTTTCATCATATTGGCCAGGGTGGTCTCAAACTCCTGATCTTGTGATCCGCCCGCCTTGGCCTCCCAACGTGCTGGTATTACAGGAGTGAGCCACCATGCCTGGCCCATATATTTGTACTATTTCAAGCATCTGCAAAGTATAATTAATACTATTAATATAACAAACACCCACTTAGCTATCTCCTACCTTTGTCAAATCTTTGTGTCATTTGCCCTCTTTGCTTCAGAGGTTTTTCTTTAAAGAAATAAAACATGGGCTGGGTGCGGTGGCTCACGCCTGTAATCCCAACACTTTGGGAGGCCAAGGCGGGCAGATCACCTGAGCTCAGGAGTTTGAGACCACCTTGGGCAACATGGTGAAACCCTATCTCTACTAAATCACAAAAAATTAGCTGGCATGGTGGTTCATGCCTGTAGTCCCAGTTACTTGGGAGGCTGAGGCATGAGAATCACTTGTGCCCAGGAGTAGAAGGTTGCAGTGAGCCAAGATCATGCCACCACACTCCAGCCTGGGCAACAGAGTAAGACTAAAAAAAAAAAAAAAAAAAAAGGAAAGAAAAGAAAGGCGGGGTGAGGTGGCTCACTCCTGTAATCCCAGCACTTTGGGAGGTCAAGGAGGGTGGATCATCTGAGTTCAGGAGTTTGATACCAGCCTGGCCAACATGGTGAAACCCTTTCTCTACTAAAAATACAAAAATTAGCTGGGCATGGTGGCATGTGCCGGTATTCTCAGCTACTTGAGAGACTAAGGCAGGAGAACACTTGAACCCGGGAGGCGGAGGTTGCAGAGAGTTAAGATCACGCCATTGCACTCCAGCCTGGGTGACAGAGCAAGACTGTCTCAAAAAAAGAAAGAAAGAAAACATGAATAGAAAGGAAATAAGTTCCTGCCCACCACGGACTCCTTCCTAATCTTATTTCACTCCCTCCCATTCTTTTCCCCGCAGAAGTAAACACATTGTGAATTTCAGTCTGTGAATTTTGATCCGTTGTTTCCATTCCTCTGCTGGGAGCTGGGAGTAAAACTGCCCAACTCGGTGACTGCCTGAGCTGAGTGGAAATGCATGTATGAGGTGTAAGGTATTCATAAGTATATGAATACACCTCTATGGATACACTTAGTCCATAAAAAGGCATAGTGTTGTTTTGTAGGTGTTTTAAAACATATGCACAGTTTCATTCTCTAATTATAATTCTGCCACTTAGGTTTTTACCCAATAATTTGTGTTTGAGATTGATTCAGGTGGAAGATTATAGCTCTAGCTCATTTAATTTTTGCTATCCTATGACATTTCATTTCAGTGACATACCATAATTGGTTTATCTTTCCTCCCACAGATGAAAATTTACATTGTTTCTAATTGCTCCACAAACATTGCTTATTTGTTATTTTCTTCTATGGAGATTTAGTCTGGGAAAAGATCTATTAGTGAAATTACTAATCATGTTTATGTATGTTTTTAAATTTACTGTTCTTACCAAATTGCTTATCTAAGTGATGGGGACCAATTATAGTCCCAGGAGTGGTGTATGAGAGTCCCTGTTTCTCCACAATTGCTGTAGACCTCAGGTCAAATAGAATGCATTTTAATATTTGCCCTACAGATGGATGCTATGTGGCATTCTGTTAAATTTGCATTTGCAAGACGCCTTGTGGGTTAATCATGCCTAGTGTGTTTATTAGCCAGTCTAGTTTAATTCTTTGCACATTGTTCTAGTAGAGTGTTTGCTTGTTTTTCTGATGAATTTATAGCCATTATATATGATGGATAACTTCACTGCCAGTCATTTGTATTGCAAATATGTACTCACAGTTTGCAGCTTGTTTTCTCTTTCTTCTTGAGTCAATTTTGGTAATTTTAATATTTCTAAACAATTATCCATGTCCTATACCTTTATAAAATTGTTGCTGCTATGCTAATCAGAGTATTCTGTCATTCTCTCATGAGATTTTGATTACACGTTTCTTTTGTCTTTTTGTCTTTTTTTTTTTTTTTTTTTTTGAGATGGAGTTTCGCTCTTGTTACCCAGGCTGGAGTACAATGGCGTGATCTTGGCTCACCGCAACCTCCGCCTCCTGGGTTCAAGCAATTCTCCCGCCTCAGCTTCTTGAGTAGCTGGGACTACAGGTGTGTGCCACCATACCCAGCTAATTTTTGTATTTTTTAGTAGAGACAGGGTTTCACCATGTTGACCAGGATGGTCTCGATCTCTTGACCTCGTAATCCACCCTCCTCTGCCTCCCAAAGTGCTGGGAGTATAGGTGTGAACCACGGCACCCAGTCCTTGTCTTTTTTTTTTTTTTTTTTTTTTTTTTGGTGCAATCACAGCTCACTGCAGCCTTGACCTCCTGAACTCAAGCAATCCTCCAGCCTCAGCCTCCTGAGTAGTTGAGACTACATGTACATGTCACCACATTTGACTAATTTTAAAATTATTATTATTTTTTGCAGAGATGGGGTTTTACCATGTTGCCCAGGCTGGTGAGGAACTCCCTCTGGGCTCACACAATCCACCTGCCTCTGCCTCCCAAAATGCTGGGATTACAGGCATGTGCCACCACATCTGGCCTTTTATCTTCTTTTTAACGAATGCATTTAAGGTTTATATTTACCTGTAAGAATGGGTTTACCTGAATTTCACATAGTTTCATTGTTCTCAGTTCTTAAAATTTCAAAATTTCCCTTGTGTTTCCTCCTTATCTTTGAATTTTTAGCATCTTTAAGTCTCTACACAGGTTTTTTGACAGAAGTCTTATTGTTGAGTTCATAGTTATCACACTGCATTAGAGGATCTGGCCTATGTGACTCCAATTCTTAGGAATACCTTAAGCTTTCTTTCATCTCTTTCGTTGAGCACATTGCCCCTGGCCAGCTCTCTGCCAGGGCAGCTGGATACTAGCGGGTACTTGGATCCCCCTACACCAGCCTAGAAGCTCCTCTGAACAGAGGTGGGTCCAAGCTCTTGCAGCCTCAGCATCTGAGCCTACGCTGGCATGGATGAGACCCTGCTGCCCAGGGTAGAACCAGCCCCTCTGTCCAGGGGCCAGGCCCAGCAAAGCAGGAGGTGCTCTGGAGTGGAGTGCACAGTGCAGGGAGCTCAGACCCAGCAATCACCTCTGTGCCAGACACAGAAAAATGCTTCACAAAATATTAAAAGGACAAAATCAGAAAGTCATGGCCGGCCTTAAATGTTCTGAGATCAGCAAAGAAACAGAACTGCCAGCTAGTGAGCTGGGCTAACGTCTCAGCCTTACTGGAGGCCCAGGCAGAAAGGGGCACTTTGATTCCTGCAGGGTTTGGTGTATGAAAAATGACACTGCAGCTAGGATCGTTGCGGGACAAAGAATGGAGGGAAGGGTGATCACTGAAGGATATGCAAACTGATCTGCAAACTTGTTTGCTGAGTGCCACTTGGTTGACCACACCCACAGTGGGCCTGCCGGATCAGCGCTCCTGGGAAAGACACTGGCCTCCAGAAACAGTCGTGTGAGCCTCGCTGACCAGTGCATTTCAGAGTGTCACTCAGAGCTCTAGCAGATGTCCGACCCTAACCCTCAAGCTGCAGGATTAAAGATGCCCCAGCCTCCTCCCTGGCATGATCCTGAGCTAGAAACATAACATAACAAACATGCTATGAGTGCAGCATAACATGGCAGAGCCTGAGCTGCAGTCCTTTTGTCCACTCAGGTCATGATGCAGGGTGTCAGGCTCTCCCCGAATGTGATCGGAGTCGGGGGTCTCAGCATGGTGTATGCTGAGATGACTGCCTGAGCACTGGACCAGGCTTTCAGGGTGATCAGCCTTCAGGGAACCATCTTGGAGAAGTTAATTGCTTCCCTCTTACCAAGAAATATCCAGTGGGACACAGTGGCTCACGCCTGCATTCCCAGCATTTTTGGAGGCCAAAGTGGGACAATCACTTCAGCCCAGGCATTCGAGACCTGCCTGGGTGACACAGTAACACCGTATCTCTACTAAAAATAATAATAATCTCATCCCATTGTACTCCAGCCTGGGTGAGACCCTGTCTCAAAAAGAAAAAAAAAATAAAGAAAGAAAAGAAAAGGCTGGGTACAGATATAACAGAAAAAGAAAACTGCAGGCCAATAACTCTCTGATGAACATTGATGCAAAAATCCTCAATAAAATACTGGCAAACCAAATCCAGCAACACATCAAAAAGCTTGTCAGGCCAGGTACGGTGGCTCACACCTATAATCTCAGCACTCTGAGAGGCCAAGGTGGGTGGATCACCTGAGGTCAGGAGTTCGAGACCAGCCTGGCCAACATGGTGAAACCAAGGTCTCTATTAAAAAT
>PVKV010001278.1:32781-215215 GCA_004027835.1 Alouatta palliata
GCTTTTTTCTTTTTTTTTTTTTGAGACAGAGTCTCACTCTGTCACCCAGGCTGGAGTGAAGTGGTGCGATTTCAGCTTACTGCAACCTCTGCCTCCCAGGTTCAAGTGATTCTCCTGCCTCAGTCTCCTGAGTAGCTGGGACTACAGGTGCCCGCCACCACACTCAGTTAATTTTTGTATTTTTAGTAGAGATGGGCTTTCACCGTATTGGCCAGACTGGTCTTGAACTCCCGACCTCAGGTGATCTGCCCACCTCAGCCTCCCAAAGTGCTGGGATTACAGGTGTGAGCCACTGCACCAGACCTGCTATACCTTTTCTATGTTTAGATACACAAATACCATTGTGCTACATTTGCCTGTAGTACTCGGTACAGTAACCTGCTATATCGGTTTGTAGCCTAGGAGCAATAGGCTATACCATACAGCTTAGTGTGGAGGAGGCTATACCAACTAGATTTGTGTAAGTACGCTCTATGATGTTTGCACAAAGACTAAATTGCCTAATGATGCACTTCTCAGACTGTATCCCCATTGTTCAGTGACACATGACAGCAAGTTCCAATTATGCATTCTGGAACTTAAGAAATAACCAGAGACTGAGCCTGGAGACCCAGTGGATCCACTGTGAGATGGACCTAAAACTTTCCTGACCACTTGACCTCCGTAAGCCCCTACTCTAACTGGAGGGCCACAGGGACGCTTCTGGTCTTTTGGAATGAATGTCAATTTACAGCCAGCATCGAGTAGTCCTTGAGAGGTCTGATTATTTTATTTTTCCTAGTACACAATGACCCTGGTAAAAGGGCAAAGGTCCCTGTGGGGAAGTCTGGGAGAAAGATTAACAGTGGAGATTTTTGATAGTGTAAAGAATCTTTCTGGAGGGGACTGTGCTTCCCCTGCACTTAAGGACTCCTGGGTCTCCAAGGTGGCTCAAGTCTGGAAATTGATTGATGGAACACGATGTTCTGGTTTCGTGATTCAAATCAGACTTTTGTTAACTTGACCTGGAAGTTTTCTGCTTATACAGATTAAGAATTAATAGGTATGAAGTTGATCATAAATGTATGATTCTTATCATACCCAACTAAATCTGAATTGAGGGCCCAGGAGGGAAAAACACTCAGGATACATAACATTGCTTCAGAAATGCAATTTTCTGCAAGTCCAGCAGCCAAAACTGTATTTTGTAACCTGAGACCAGTTTTGTCTATAGTTTCTGGAATACCTTGCTGCAAATGTAGGACTAATTGTGTTCATTGCCATTGCTCACCAATCAGCTTGCTAGTTGCCAAAACTTTACTTTGAATAAACTTTCTCCCAAGACCACAAGCCACATTCCTCTATTTTTATAAGATTCCCCAACCTGCTCTTTATTCTTTGGACATATTGCAAAACACCTGGTCTGTGTGTATGGCCCAAATTGCAATTCTTGTATCCCAAATAAAATGTTAAATTTAGAGATTTGTCTCTACCTTTTAATGTTGACTTCAATATAAGCTTCCTATCTGTTTCACTTAGAGGAATGCCATGATCAACTATTCAACATCACATATTCACACAAGTCAGATTATTCTAATTACTTTGACTCTTCTGTCCATTATGGTAATCATGCCCACCTTGCCTTAGGGTTGAGTTCCCCTCTTGGCTCCTGCCACTGTGAGATCCAATTGCTCTCATTGCATTTAATTTTCCAATTGAGTGACTGGGGTTCCCACTGTAAGGTTGGGCCAGAGAGAAGAGCCATGAAACAGCTCTTCAAGGATGCTGGGGCTCCCCTCACACCCTGTTTCTTACAGTAATGGTAAAAGGTATGTCTTCTGGACTAATGTGGGTGAGTAGGTCTAAAATGACAAATCCACTCGAATTCCAATCTCTTCAAGCCTTTAAATCTCTTTCTCTACATGAAAACAAGGAATATCTGGCACCTCCAACTTGCTCATGGTAGGCCACCTTTTGATCCGTGTTTCCTCCAATCAACCAAACTGTTAGCTCTTTTTTACGTGCCCAGGGCTATAGTATGCAGTGCAGAATCTCTGCTTAGTGGGCCCACATCAATAGATCTGGCCTGATTTGACTTTATGTTCTTTTCACCATTATCCTGCATGTTGAATGGATCCTTAGCATCCATTTCCACATACTTCCTGGATTTCTGCCTGTATGAATTAGAAAACTCAAGTAGTTCTTTTGGAGTGTGGCACACCTCCTCCTGGGTCCTGCTATGTCCTCACCTTTGGGGGCCTGCTGGGACTTGAGTCTAGTTTTAGGTGTAGTAAAGAAGGGTGGGTCCGAAGGAAACTCAGCATTGTCTTGCGTGACAGCTGCCTCAGAGGAGGTCTTTATCATTTCCTCCAGCAATGCAGGGTTCATCCCCTCAGGCCAAGGCCAATACCACCAAGGATGTGAAGGCTGCTGCCCTTGGGGACAGGGAGGCCAGTTTGGCTGGGGATGGGAAGACAATTTCCATGGGCAAAGAGGATCCATCAGAATTTAGGAGCTCAATGTCTCCCAGTTTCATCAGGATATTCCCGTATACCCCCATCACAATTTACAGGTTCTCATCCTCTCCCAATCAATACCCTCACTTTAATAGTAGACATCCTGGAGGCTGGGAGTTCAGTTTTTGTTGTCATTCTGCCAATCACATGGTGGGGACTTACGTTTGATTTTCAGCAGTTTCCACCCTGTGGCTACAAAGGGTGAGACTCTCCTTCAGGGCACATCTGGAAGCTTTGAGGTCATTCATTCATGCAGTGCTTGAACTGGGAATTTGAATCCCTGAGTACAACCTTTTCTTTCACACTTTGACCAGTCATTATATTCCTTAGTTTAAAAAAAAAAATGTTTGAAAGCATCAAACACAGGGACATGTAACCTGCCTCTTATAAGTGTCTGATAAGGAATATCCAACACAGACATTTTGCATATCTCTATAAACAGTTTATACTATGGACTGTCAGTACATTCTTTACTACTGGAATAGAGTTCTTAGCATCTTTAAATCTAAACGGATTAGGAAGCCAATTCCAGAAATCCCGAAACCAATTCAGAAAATTCATCCATAAAATTCTCTTCCTCTAGAATTATTCTCAGTACTAAAATCAAGTAAGAATCCTTATTAGTAAGAATTCTCCAGGGAAACATAAGCAATAAGAAATGACAGAGAGAGAGAGAGAGAGATGGACAGATAGATGTACATGAGAGATATTTATTATTGGAATTGGATTGCATGATTATGGAGACTAAGATGTCCCATGACATGCCATCTGCTGGTGGCCAAAGTCCTGTGAAACTGGGAGGCTGCTGGTGCAAGTCTTGGGGTCTGAAGGACAGAAAACCTAGAATTTTGATGTCCAGGGGTAGGAGAAGATGGCTGTCCCAGCTCCAGAGGAGTGAGTGAATTCACGTTGTTCCTCTGCCTTTTTCTTTTCTCCAGGATCTCAATTGGTGGAAAGTTGCCTGCGCATATTGAGTGAGTAGGGATGTTCCTTACTCAGTCCCCTGATTCAAGTGCTGCTCTCCTCCAGAAACACCTCACAGGCATACCCAGAAATCAGTGCTTTACCAGCCGTCTGGTTATTACTTTACCTAGTTTAAGACGGTACCTAAAATTAGCCATCACAGTATCCTTGTTGATCAATTGGCCATAAATGCAAAGGTTTGCCCCTGACATTTTTGTTCACTTCCCTGGATATGCACACCTAGCCTCATGTCATTACCACTCTGACTTTATTATGATACCTTTGTATAAAGTTTAGAAATTGGGATGTGTGAATTCTCCAACTTGATTTTTCTTTAAGATTGTTTTGGCTATTCCAGATCCTTTCTACTTTCTGGAAGGATTTTTGAAAGACAGATATTCATTCTTTATATTTTATTTTATTTTCGAGACAAAGTCTTGCTCTACCACCCAGGCTGGGTTAGTGAGTGGCATGATGATGGTTCACTGCAGCCTCAACCTCCCAGGCTCAAGCAATCCTCCTGCCTCAGCTTCCCAAGTAGCTGACACTACAGGTATGTGCTACCACATCTGACTAATTTTTTAAAAATTTCTGTAGAGACAAGGTCTTGCTATGTTGCCTGGGCTGGTCTCAAGCTCCTGGGTTCAAGTGATCCTCTCACCTCAGCCTCCCAAAGTGCTGGGATTACAGGTGGGAGCTACCGCACCCAGCCTCTCCATGAGTTTTATTCCCAGGCCACCACAGCTCTGATAGGTGAGAGCTGCTTTGGGAAAAGCAGGTGCAGGAGAGTACATACGGTAAAGGTCACATGTGTGCCTGCTTACCAGGTGGGAGAAACTGACAGCCAGATCCTGCCCTCCTCCTCTCCCTGGACTATACCAGGACCCCAAGACTTATCCGAGCCATGCTGTACAAGTGTGCTGTGACTTGCAGTTCTCAGCTTGTGCAGACCCATGTAGATCAGTTCTGGGTGGACAGGTCTTCTGAAGACTCCTCTCTTATATAATACACTGCTCCTGGCATCATCCCCAAGGCCGCCCAAATCACAGGGCTTTGAGCTCTCACATATAGAGTCCTACCCCTCAGGACCCTGGCATGAGCTGGGCTCCTGCTGCCCCTACACGTCTGCCTTGTGTGGCGGGCAGAGACAAGCCTGTCACCTCCGCACAGGCCTCACTGTGGCCAGCTGCTGCCAACGGCTCCAGAACCAGGCCTGCTTATGCTGTAAGAACTTTCCTGTGCAATAGCAGGGAGCCCTGGCCGGACAATGACCCCTGACCCCGCGTGCTCTCTGGCCCCTCTCATCACTCTCTCCCACCTTCATACATGGGCCACCAATTATTCTTGATATTTGTTATAGTAGTAAAATATATATAACATGAAATTTACCATTTCACCAATATTTAGGTATACAATTCAGTGGCATTAATTATTTTCACAATGCTGTGCAACCATCACCAGTGTATATTTCCAAAACCTTTTCATTGCCCCAAATAGAAGCTCTGTACTCACTTACACAATGACTCCCATCTCCCCTTCCCTGCAGTCCTGGGTCACCTCTACTTACTGACTGCCTCAATGATTTGCCTATTCTAGATATTTCATATAAGTAGAATCCTACAATATTTGTGCTTTTCTGTCTGGCTTCTTTCACTTAGCATAATGTTTTCCAGATTCATCCATGTTGTAGCATATGTTAGAATTTTCTTCTTTTTTTCTTTTTTGAGATGGAGTTTTGCTCCTGTTACCCTGGCATGCAATGGCACGATCTCGGCTCACCACAACTTCCACCTCTTGGGTTCAAGCGATTCTCCTACTTTAGTCTCCCGAGTAGCTGGGACTACAGGCATGTACCACCATACCTGGCTAATTTTGTATTTTCAGTAGAGATAAGGTTTCTCCATGCTGGTCAGGCTGATCTCGAACTCCTCAGGTGATCCGATTACCTCAGGTGATCCACCCGCCTGTGCCTCTCAAAGTGCTAGGATTACAGGCGTGAGCCACCGTCCCCATCCAGAATTTCCTTCCTTTTTAAGGCTGAATAACTTTCCGTTGTATGTCTGTGTCACATTTTGCTTATCCATTCATCTGTCCATGGACACTTGAATTGCTTCCATCTTTTAGCTATTGTGAATATTGCTGCAATGAGCGTTAGCACACAAGGATCTGTTCGAGCCCCTGTTTTTAATTCTCTGAGGTATTAGGAGTGGAATTACTGAGTCGTATGGTAATTCTATGTTTAACTTTTTAAGGAACTGTCAAACTTTTTTTCACAGCAGGTGCACCATTTTCCAGCAATATACCAGGGTTCCAATTTCTCCATGCCCCTATCAACGTTTATTTTCCCTTTCTAAATTATAGTCATCCTAGCAGAGATGAAATGCTACCTCATTGTACTTTTTGGGTTTTGTTGTTGTTGTTGTTGTTGTTTGAAATGGAGTTTTGATCTTGTCGCCCAGGCTGGAGTGCAATGGCGTGATCTCAGCTCACTGCAACCTCCGCCTCCCAGGATCAAGTGATTCTCCTGCCTTAGCCTCACAAGTGGCTGGGAATACAGGCACCCGACACCACACCCAGCTAATTTTTGTATTTTTAGTAAAGACAGGGTTTCACCATGTTGGGCAGGCTGGTCTCAAAATCCTGACCTCAGGTGATCCACCCACCTTGGCCTCCCAAACTGCTTGGATTATAGGCATGAGCCATTGAACAGTGGTTTTGATTTCCATTTCCCTAATGACTAATAATGTTGAGTATGTTTTTATGTGCTTGCTACTTATTTGGACCTCTTCTTTAGAGAAATGTCTATTTAAGTTCTACATCCATTTTTCTATTTTTTTGAGATGGAGTCTTCCCCGGTCGCCCAGGCTGGAGTGCAATGGCGTGATCTCTGCTCACTACAACCTCCACCTCCTGGGTTCAAGCGATTCACCTGCCTCAGTCTCCCGAGCAGCTGGGATTACAGGCATACACCACTACATCCAGCTAATTTTTTGTATTTTTAGTAGAGACGGGCCAGGATGTTGGCCAGGATGGTCTCAATCTCCTGCCTTCACGATCTGCCCGCCTCATCCTCCCAAAGTGCTGGGATTAAAGGCATGAGCCACCGCGCCCAGCCCTACATCCATTTTTAAATTGGATTGCCTTTTCGTTTTTAAGTATAAGAGTTCTTTATGTATTCTGAATATTAAACTCTATCAGATTTACGATTTGTAAATATTTTTTCCATTATGCTGACAACTGTCTTTCTCTCCCTCCTTTCCTTCCTTCCCTCCCTCCCTCCTTCCTTCCTTCCTTCCTGTCTGTCTTTCGTTTTTTCTTTCTTTCTTTCCTTCCTTCCTTCCTTCCCTCCCTCCCTCCTTCCTTCCTTCCTTCCTTCCTTCCTTCCTTCTTCTTTTTCTTTCTTCTTTCTTTCTTTATTTTTCTGCCTTTCTGTCTTCTTTCCATTCTGAGGCTGGAGTGCAATGGCACAATCATGGCTCACTGCAGCCTTAAACTCCTGGACTCAAGCAATCCTCCTGCCTCAGCCTCTCTAATAGCTGGGACTATAGGAGCACATCATCATGTCCAGCTAATTAAAAACATTTTTTTTTTTTTTTTTTTTTTAGAGACAGAGTCTCGATATGTTGCTCAGGCTGATCTTGAACTCTTGGGCTCAAACTATCCTCCTGCCTTGGCCTCTCAAAGTGCTGGATTACCAGGTATAGGCCACCACTCCCAGCCCGCCTTTAGGTTTCTTGATAATGTCTTTTGATGCATAGAAGTTTTTAATTTGGATGAAGTCCACTTTATTTTTTCTCTGTTGTTCATGCTTTTGGTGCTATATCTAAGAATCCGTTACCAAATTTAAGGTCATGGAGATTTACTCCATGTTTTTCTGTAAGAGTTTTATGGTTTTAGCTTCTGTTAATCTGCTTTGAGTTAATTTTTACTTATGGTATGAAGTAGAGGGTCAATTTCATTCATTTGCGTATGAAAATACAGTTGTCTCAGGACTGTTTGTAGAAGAGACTAATTGTCTCCTCTTCGAATGGACTTGGTCCTCTAGTTGAAAGTCAGTTGTCTGTAAATGTCTGAGTGTATTTCTGGTCTGTCTATGCCATTCCATCGTACAGTATGCCATTCTTATGCCAGTACCACACTGTTTTAATCATGCTGGCTCTGTAGTAAGTTTTGATAGTAGGATGTGTGAGTCTTCTTTGTCCTTTCTCAAGGTTGTTTTGGCTATTCAGGGGTCTTTGAAATTTCATATGCATTTGAGGATGGACTTGTTCATTTCTGAAAACCAGGCTGTTGAAATTTTGATAGAGACCGGGTCGAATCTAAAGGCCACGGGCAGTAGGCACATCTTCACAATATTAAATCTCCTCATCCATGAACACGGAGGTCTTTCCACTTATTTAAGTCTTCTAAAATTCCTTTCAGCAGTGTTTTTGTAGTTGTTAGTGTGTGTCTTTAACCTCTTTAAAAGGGTGGAGGGCAGTGTCCTAGTGCTTTTTGCACTATCTCAGCTTTTCTGCAGATTGGAAAACTATTATAAAAGTTGGAAAGACCAAACATACAAGGAAGTGAAGTCCAGTTTAAATCAAAATTTGAATGTCTGTTCCACTATCCAATCAGAGCTCCTGGGCCTCACCTGCCCAGCCCAGGCTGGGAAAGGCATTCGAGGTGTGTGCCTTCGTGCCCCTTGAGGTTGACTCAGACAGGCTGGTGAGGGCAATGGGAGGGGTGAGGCGTGGTGCAGGCCGGGGACCAGATGGAGTGACAGGGAAAGCCCAGGCTCTTCTGTTTAGCAGAGGCTGTGGGGCTTCCGTCTTGGCTATTCAATGCCATCCATGTCATGGGGGTCCTGATGGCATGGGGGAGAGGGGCTAGCGCATCTGTGGTCTTCTTTGGGGAGGTATGGGGCTTACCCCTCTGTACTTTGCCTAAGCTGCATCCACACTTTCTGGGCAACCTCCTGTTTCTCAACTCCTGGCCCTGCTGTGTCCCCAGAAGGCTCCTCCTGGCAGGCCACCCTCTTAGGCAGGGTCCTTTTGGGATGACTCACACCTGACACCTCGGAGACCAGCATCACTTGCAGCCTTGTCTGTCTACACGGTGCACCTGGCCAGCCCTCTTCCCAGCTTTTCCAGCAACGGATGTCCATACGCCTGCCCTCCTGTCCAGGGGTGCTGTCCATCTCCCTCTCAGGGATGCCACGGGTCTGTTTGCTCACAGCAGGGATGGGCCTGCAAGTGCAGGGAAGCGGGCAGGGCCTGGTAGAGTCTGGGGAAGCTTGGGCGGGGGCTGACAGCAGGGGGATGGGGCAGGGTGGTGCCTAGCAGCTGTCCTTGAAATGTGTTCACAGTCGCAGCTCAGGGGAGCCCATTCTCCCCTGCCACGACCTTTTGAAGATGTGGAATCAGGACTCGGAACGTCCTGCTTTAAAGTGGGAAGTGGGCTGTCACTGGCAGGTGCAGAATGAGAGCTCCCACCACATCACTGCCAGGCTCCCCATTCCTGCCACCCTGTCAAGTGACCGCCCAGGCCTTCCAGTGGCATCCCCACCGGTGACCCCTCCTGCCTGCACCACCGTTCCCAGCCTCAGGGCCGGAGCACAGGCGGGGCGAGGGGCTCTTGGAGTCCCTGCGCTCGGAACGGCTGCTTCCGGGCTGGGTGGCTGCTGTCGCCAGCCGCGTGGCCTCCGCAGAACAGTGGGCCGAGGACCCAGCGCATTGGTCCCGGCCCTAGGTCCAGCGTGGAGGGGAGGGCCCGGCTACGGCCTCGGCCCAGCGGGGAAGGCGCGCCCTCTGTCCAGGCCCTGGAGCCTGCGCCCTTGTGCGGCGCTGACGGGGACAGCAGTGCTCTGGGGCCGCCCTCTCGCGGCGCCCTCCCGGGGACGCGCGGCTGACTGCGGGGCGTGCCCGGGGGAGCTGCTTGAGTGGACTCGCAGCTGGTGCTTACTGCCTGCCAAAGTGAGGAATGAAGACACCTTGTGTCGCTCTAGCAGGCAGCAAGCAGTGCGCCGTGGCGTGTCCAAGGGGGACCCGCCTGCAGGGCAAGGGGTGTGAAGCCAGTCCTGCGCCTGTCACACCGGTCCCGGTCCTCCCGGCCGCTGGGAAAGCCGATCCCGCTCTCGGTGAGATGAAGCGGCCCGGGAGAGTGCCCCGTCCCTGGCAGGCGGGTGCCCGAGGCAGCGCGAGCCATTCACGCGGTCAGCCGGGGCGCCTTCCGGATGGGAGGCCTGCGGAGCTCGTGGGAGGCCTGGGCGCCCTGTGTGGCCAGCCCTGCGCCCGAGTGTGGTCCCGAGACCCAGCAGCGGGGAGTCCCCGGAGAGACGGCTCCGCGCGCCCCCTGCTGGCAGGAGAGAGCCGCTCTCCGCTGGTCGGGAGAGCAGGGTCCTTCACGTGGCAGCGGGACTGAGCTAAGTCAGGCCCTGCGGTGGCTGGGAGTCAGGGCCACAGGCAGCAAGGGACCCACACCCTATCCACCCTGCCCAGCTCATGTAGCACGAAGAGGGCTCTGAAGAAGCAGCCTTTTACTGACATTCTACACACCCTCATGAAAAGACCCCAGAGAGGCCCGGCGCAGTAACTCCCACCTGGAATCACAGGACTTTGGGAGGCCGAGGCATGTGGATCACCTGAGGTCAGGAGTTCGAGATCAGCCTGGCCAACATGGTGAAACCCCGTCTCTTCTAAAAACACAAAAATTAGCTGGGTGTGATGGCAGGTATCTGTAATCCCAGCTACTCGGGAGGCTGAGACAGGAGAATTGCTTGAACCCGGGAGGCGGAGGTTGCAGTGAGCCAAGATCGAGCCACTGCACTCCAGCATGGGCAACAAGAGCTCCATCTGAAAAAAAAAAAGAAAGAAAGAAAGAAAGAAAGAAACAATGAATGAAAGAAAGAAAATAAAAGCCCCCAGAGGCAGGTCTAGCCTGGGTCCCCAGTAGACAGATTAATCAATGAAAATGCGTTGCTCTCAGGGCCTCGGAGGATGGAAGGATGGTGGGTTAGGCTTTCTCTGCCAGCTACCCCTTCTCTACCCATGACTCCCCTGTAAGAGGATACAGAGCCCTGCAGAGCTCAGGAATGCAGAGTGGGAGGGGGAGAGAGGCAAACACACCTGCAGAGGTGACAGAGGAGAAGGCTGTGGAAGGCCCAGGGTTTTGAGTGGCCTGGCAGCCACAGTCAGCAGGAGGTGGCCTGGTGCTTTGCACCCTGCAGCCTGGCTCTTCCCCATACTCTGGGGTGGGGCTGCAATGGTGTTGAGTCACTGCTCTAGGCCAGAGTTGACAAGCTTTATGTGAAGGACCAGAAAGTAAATATTTTAGCATTCGGGCTGCATACAGCCTGTCATATAGTCTTCTGGTGCTTTTGTTAAGTGTGAGAACCACTGGCCTACACAATGGAGACATGGCCCTGGGAGCTGGTGGGAAGGACTTGGAAGAAAGGGTAGACTAATTCAGAGACTGAAGGAGTGGGAGCCAGCAAAGGTCCCAGCAGTGCCTGCTGCAGGGATCGATGGGCCATTGCCATGGGGACCTGCTCTTCCAGCAATCATGCTTCCTTTCATCTGGATGTGGGGCTTACACTGTTCGCACTCATGCCCATGAGCCATGACACTGCTGGAGAGCAGGGACAGGTAGGACCGGCTGGCATCATAGGATAGAGCCCGGGTCGGCACAAATGGTCCCATATGTGAGGCTTTGCACAAATTTTGTAGCTGGTTCTGTGGACTCATCTTGTTCAGCGCATGTTTCTTGTGGGGGGTACTGGCTTGTCCCAGTTTGCATGGGATTTCCCAGTTTGAGCACTGTAAGTCCTTCATCCTGAAGAACTTCTCAGTCCTGGGCAGGAGAGCTGGTGACCTAGCCCTCTGCTCGGAGAAGGAAGGAGGGCATGGTCTTGTAGACACTTGGCCCCATGGCACACTTGCTCTGTCCCTTGGCCTGTGGGTTACTCCTGGGTGCCTCTGACCACACGGTCTTTTCCGAACCTCTCCTGCTATTGGGAAACCCTGCCGTTTGCCTCCTGGTCACAGTTTATAGCACCCAGAGGCCCCTGGGAGCTGCTGTCCTCACACTGAATCAACGACCCAACAAGAAGTGTAACCAGCCACAGTCAGAGAAGCCAGCAGTCAGGCTGTCCTGAGATGGTCCCTGTCTGCTAAGCAGGCAAGCACGGGTAGTTGCTGGGATGAGGGTGGCCTGACCCTGAGGCTCCTAGTGCAGCGGGAGGCATAACTGCCAGGCCACACAAGCCAGTGGTTCTTTTTCACACTGTGGGGTTTGAGCCCTCCTAAAATGAAAACGCCCTAGCAAGAAAACTTAGAATATGCATTTTTTAAATTTCACTTATAATAGCAACAAAATACATAAGGTTTCTGTGAATAAAAAGTAAAATGGATGCAGTCCTTCATAGAGAGAATGGCAAAACTGTTTGAAAAGAAAGGCATTAAAGAAAATTTATATAAATGGAGCAATATATGTGAAAAATGTCAATTCTCTTCAAATTCATGCACATACTACTAAAATCTGTGCAGCTTTTAGGGGGAGACTTGTCAAACTGATTCTACAATTTATATGGAAGAGTGATGAGCCACGACCATTATAAAAATAAAGAACAAGATGGGAAGCATTGCTTAACAGATGACAAGATGTCATAATTAAGGCAGAATGTACTGGCACAGGGAAAAAACTGACCAAGGAACCAAATCCCAGTAGCAGCCCCTCCCACATATGCAGACTTGGTTTGTGACAGAGCGTGCAGATCCATGGGGAAAGTAAGGGCTGGTAAATCGATTTTCTGGAACAGTTGGTTATCCATGTAGAAAATAGAGTAGAATTGGATCTTTGCTTTAAATCATGATCAAGAACAAATTGCATGTGGGTTAAAGACCTAAGTGTAACAAACCACATTTGAAACTCCCAGAAGAAATGGCAGGAGACTATATTTATAAACTTGCAATGAGTAAAGATTTTATAAGCAAGACACAAAAGCACAAATCATATACAAAAATACTGATGATTTTTATGATATCATTATAAACTAGAATAAAAAACAATAAGACAAGCCATAGATAGGGATAACACAATAAATTAGTATTCAGAATGCATAAAGAATTTATAAAAATCAATAAAAATACAGATAAAAATGGATAAAAGATATGAAAAGCCATTTTACAGATGAGGAAGTGTGGATGGCTCGGAAATACCTGAAAAGATGCTTTGCCTCATTAGTCACAGAAAAATGCTGAGTGAAACCATAAAATATTATTCGACACCCACTAAATGGCTCTAATGGAGAGTATCTGGCAATGTGCAAAGTCCTGTTCTCTGTCCATCACCTGGAAGAGGAGAGCAGCTTGGCAGGTGGAGTGAAATGCAGCGCCTGCTTCCTTACAGCCTTCAGTCCCACTGTCTACTGCTTCTTTTCCTTAAAAACTTGCTGCCCAGCATCAAAAAGAAGAAAATAAAGATAAATTTAATAAAAGAAGTGCAACACTTGTACATTGATAACTATAAAACATTGTTGGAGGACATTGAAGAGAAAGAAATGGAAAGACATCCTATGTTCATGAATTGGAACACTTAATATTGTTAAGATGGAAATGCCCTCCAGACTCATCTACAGATTCTTCACAATCCCTATCAAAATCTCTGCTAGTCTTTTTGAAGAAATTGACAAGTTGAAATGAAGTTTGTATGGAAAGTTAGGGACCCAGAATAGCCAAAACAATTTTGAAAGAAAATTCATACTGCCCTATTGCAAACCTACTACAAAGCTGCAGCAATCAAGACAATGTGTTAATGATATAGGGAGAGACACAAGATAAATGGAATCAAATGGAACCAAAGGTTCAAACAGAAACCTTTACAATTATGGTAAATTAATTTTTGACAAGTGGGCAAAGACAATTTGATGAAGGAAAGAATAATCTTTTCAACAAATGGTGCTGAGACAATGGATATCCATATGCAAAAGAATAATACTATATCCTACCTCAGGCCATACACAAAAATTCCCTCTACATGGATCGTAGACATAAACGCAAGACCTAAAACTAACAAACTCTTAGAAAATATACGAGTAAATCTTCATAAACTTGGGTTAAGCAATCGTTTCTTACATACGACACCCAAAGCCTAACAAAAAAAAAAAAAAAAAATAGAAACGCTGAATGTCATCAAACAGAAAGTTTTTGTCCATCAAAGAACACCATCCGTAAAACGAAAAGATAACCCACAAAATGAGAAAAATATAGGAGGCTGAGGCAGGAGAATCACTTGAACCCGGGAGGTGGAAATTGCAGTGAGCCAAGATCATGCCACTGCACTCTAGCCTGGGCGATAGAGTGAGACTCCGTCTCAAAAAAAAAAAAAAAAAAAAGAGAGAGAAATATTTGCAAAATATGTATCTGATGAAGGTCTAGTAACCAACATATATTTAAAAACACTCTTAAAACTCAACAGAAAGAAGACAAAATTCTCGATTAAAACCAGGCAAAGGTTTGAATAAGCATTTCTTCAAGTGGGTAATAAGCACAACATCCTAGTCATTAGGGAAATAACAAATCAAAATCCCAATGAAATAGCATTCCACACCCACTAGCATGGCCAGCGTTAAGTGTTTGAAAGTCTGTGGAGAAACTGGAAGCTTCATACACTGCTGTTGGGAAAGTGCAATGGTGTGGCTGTTTTAGAAAACACTTCGGCAGTTCCAGAAAATATTAACAGAGTTACCATTTGGCTTAGCAATTTCACTTACATGTATAAACCCAAGAGAAATTAAAGCGTATGTTCATACAAAAACTTATACATGAATATTCATAGCAGAATGATACATAATAGTCAAAAAGCAGAAACAACTCAAATATCCATCAGTTTATGAATGGATAAAGTGTGACATGTCTATAAAATAGAATATTATTCAACCATAAAATGTAATGAATTACCGACACATGCAACATAGGTGAATCTCGAAAACATTATACTCGCTGAAGGAAGGTGGTAACAAAAAAGCATCTATTGTATGATTCCATTTGTATGAAATACTCAGAATAGGCACATCTACAAAGGCAGAAAATAGATTAGTGGTAGCTATAGGCTGGGGAAGAAAGAATGGAGAGTATGGGTGTTTCGGATTTTTTTTTTAGAAGGGATGAAAATGTTCTAAAATTACATAAAAGAACTAACTGGGAGGGAGGGATGCTCAATTCTGTGAATAGACTAAAAGCCATTAAATTATCCACTTTAAAAGGGTGATTTTTTTTTTTTTTTTTTTTTGGTATTCAAGAAAATGTTAGTTGTTTAAAAGGGGCAAATCGTATGACATGCAAATTATATCTCAACAAAACTGTTATAAAAATATTAGCTGCCTGTGCAGCAGCCCAGGAGAGCATGGGGCAGGTGCAGGGGTTCCTGTGACCTGGCCACAGGCCTGCTAACTGCTGCGTCTGGCTGAGACAGGCTCCCACACCTGACTGGTCCTCTTGAGGAAGCTAACACCCTTTCTGACCAGCCCTGGAGTCCGCAGGCCCTCCTGAGGCCCACATGACAGTTGGGTGATGAGCACCTCCTCCCCGGCAGGCCTTGCTTGCTTTTACCTTACAAGCCCACTTAGGAAACAGGCTCCATATGGCCAGAGGTGACTCTTAAGGAGTCCAAGTGGCAGTAAACAGGCATGCCCTGCCAATTCTGTGGCTGGGAATTCCCCGGGAACAACTCTTGTCTTGATTGGTGGTCAGAGCTTGTCTGGCAGAGATGTGCCCATGGCCCCATTTCCTGCAGCTTCCCCCTCAGTGTGCTGTTTTCTGGCCATTTACTATGAGGGGACAAGTGTCACCTGCCTCCTGAGTGGCACGTGCCACCCTGGGCAGTGGTGCTCAACATTTATGAAGCCTGACACCATTCCCCTTTGAGCCTCAGGGGAAGCTGTGAGGACTCAGCATATCAGAGAGACTGCATGTATGGGAGAATGCACGCATGGGCGCTGGAGGGACGCAGAGGAGCCAGCGTGTAGCACCAGGACAGACACGCAGCAGGCTCACCTCCTCAGTGCTCCCAGGTGTTGACCGTGGACTTGCGTGAGGAGTTTTTCTTCCCTGTTGCCCAAGTACAAGCAGAGTTGGACCCCAGCTTCCACCTAATTCCTCTGGTGTCAGGCGGGGACTGAAGCATCTGCTGTGGCTGGGTGACCAGCTGGCACGTTCCTTGGCTGGAGGAAGAGTCAGATGTTGGAGTATGTCAGTGACCTATGTCCCACAACCTCCAAGCCCAAAATGGAGCTAAGCACAGCTACCTTGCAAAGCAGTTGCTAAGAGACAGCAAGCGCACGCTCTGGGCCAGGACGTGGAGGTGCTCAGTACAAGAGGCAGTGGTAGTTATTCCTAGATCAGAGTTTTCATAAAACACAGCTCCTTATTCTTTTCATCCTATACTTCTCACCTTCTCTGCCCTCAGACCAAGCTTAGTGTGTAAAGAAAGTCAGAGAAGGCAGGCCCTGCTCCAGGCTCCAAGGGACTACTCTGTCCAATGAAGCTTGAAGTCTTTTGCACTTGCGCTTCTGGCTGGGAAGTTCCTGGAACCCTTAGGAGCTCCCTCCCCTCCCTCAGCACCAGCCCCTTTCCATATTGTTTGTTTGACACTTGATCATTCATCCCTGGATTGTAGCAGTGGATGTGGATCATTAACCTTTATTTTTATTTATTTATTTATTTATTTTTTGACACAGAGTCTCACTCCGTCACCAGGCGCCAGGCTGGAGTGCAGTGGCGCGACCTTGGCTCACTGCAACCTCCGCCGCCCGGGTTCAAGCAATTCTCCTGCCTCAGCTTCCCAAGTAGCTGGGACTACAGGCATGCGCCACCACGCCCAGCTAATTTTTTTGTATTTTTATTAGAGATGGGGTTTCACCATGTTGACCAGGATGGTCTCGATCTCTTGACCTCGTGATCTGCCCGCCTCGGCCTCCCAAAGTGCTGGGATTACAGGCGTGAGCCACCGCGCCCGGCCCTATTTTTTTAAATTTATTATATATATGTATTTTGAGTTGACGTCTCACTCTGTCGCCCAGGCTAGAGTGCAGTGGCTCGATCTTGGCTCACTGCATCCTCCACCTCCCAGGTTCAAGCAATTCTCCTGCCTCAGCCTCCCGAGTAGCTGGGATTATAGGCACCTGCCAACGCATCTGGCCAATTTTTGTATTTTTAGTAGAGATGGAGTTTCACCATGTTGGCCAGGCTGGTCTTGAACTCCTAACCTTATGATCCACCTGCCTCAGCCTCCCAAAGTGCTGGTATTTAAGGCGTGAGCCACCATGCCTGGCCGATCAGCCTTTATTAATCAAGTTTATGCTGTCCTCAGAGACACCCAGGGATCTGTGTGGAAGGGCAGACAGAAATTTATGAGATGATTTACTTTCTACACCCTCTTCCCTGTCACCCTGACCCTGAGTCACTGCTGTTGTTACTCAGCAGCCTGAGGATGGCAGGAATTGAGGGAGCCCCAGGAGGCCAGAAAAGCCTGTTTCATCTTATTGATGAGAGAAAAAGTTGTATGAGCAAAGTGCCAGAGATTCTCCATGAGGACTGGGCTGGGTCCTTTAGATGTGCTTCTGATGAGCATACCCAAGGAACTCAAATTTGACTTCTCTAATACCATCCATCCATCCATCCATCCACGCACCTACTCATCCACCATTCATCTATCCACCCATCCACTCATCCATTCATCCACCCATTCATCTATCCATCCATTCACCTACCTATCCATCCATTTATCCATACATTCATCATCCATCCATCCATCCATCCATCCACCTGTGCAGATCCAACATCCATTTCTTGGGCAGCATCTCGGCTTGAAGCAATATGCCAGAAGCTGTAGGACATTTACCTTTCTCCTAGGGAGCTCATAGGTATGTACACACAATAATACATAATAATCATGTGTCACAGAATGTGACCAGCTTGGGAGATTGAGGTGGGCGGATCACTTGAGCCCAGGTGTTCAAGACCAGCTTGGGCAACATGACGAAACTCCAACTCTACAAAAAATACAAAAATTAACCAGGCGTGGTGGTGTGCATCTGTGGTTCCAGCTACTCGGGAGGCTGAGGTGAGAGAATCACCTGAATCCAGAAAGTCGAGGCTGCAATGATCCGTGATGGCACCACCGCACTCCAGCCTGGATGACAGGGTGAGACCTTGTCTCAAGAAAAAAAACAAGCATGTGACCAGCTATGAATGGCTCTATACAAACAGCTATAAACAAAATGCTGTTGGAGCTACAGCTAGGGAAGGTTTGGGGTGGGGAGAGCAAGGAAGGCTGAGTGGAGGAGTGGCTTTCCATGGAGTGGAAGTGGCAGGCAGGATGGGGAATGAGTAGAGTTGGGATTACCACGGTGAGTGGAGGAGCTTAAGAAAGAGCAGGCTGGGGCAGGGTCACTGCCAGGATGGGATTCCCTTGGCATCCCTGACGGCACCTCAGTGGAGGTACTGGGCGCTTTACATACCATCTCACTTAATCTACAGCAGCTTCATCCTCTAGTTCAGGGGCCAGCAAGCTTTTCCTGTAAAGAGCCAGAGAGTACATATTTTAGGCTTTCTGGCCATGTGGTCTCTGTTGCAAATACTCCCGTCTGCTGTTGTAACATGAAGACATTTATAGATCACACATCAACAAATGACATGGCCATGTTCCAATAATACTTTATGAGGAAGCCTAAATTCAAGGCATTTTACATCATGAAATAATTATTTTGATTTTTTCCAATATTAAAAAATATACAAACCATTCTTAGCTTGTAGGCCAGACAAAGAGTGGCCTAAAGAAACGGGCTTTCTTGAGGAGTTTGCTAAATCAAGAGCTCTCTGGGTCTTCCTGCCAGAGATTCTGCCCAGGAGGTTCAGGTGAGTCTGAGGCTCCATGGCTCCTAGGCAGCTCCTTAGGGACTCCAGTGCAGATGCCCAGGCCTAAGCATTGAGACCATGAGGCTGGTGCGAGAGTCACTGGAAGGCTCTGCATGGGGAGTGCTGTGGCTAAAGTGTAGAGGTCACTGAAGGATGCTGTATCAGAGGCAGGAAGCCCACTAGAGGCTGCAACCACAGCCCCAGGGACAGTGAAAGAGTCTTTTTTTTTTTTACTTTTTTTTTTTTTTACTTTTTTTTTTTTTTTTTTTTTTGAGATGAAGTCTTGCTCTGTAGCCCAGGCTGGAGTACAGTGGCACAATCTTGGCTCACTGCAACCTCCACCTCCTAGGTCCCAGTTCAAGCAATTCTCCTACCTCAACCTCCCAAGTTGCTGGAATTACAGGCATGAGCCACCATGCCCTGCTAATTTTTGTATTTTTTATTAGAGACAAGGTTTCACCATGTTGGCCAGTCTGGTCTTGAACTCCTGACCTCATGATCCACCCGCCTCAGCCTCCCAAAGTGCTGGGATTACAGGCATGAGCCACCGTGCCCAGTCAGCACAGGAGTCTTGAAGCTCAGCCGTGCTGGAATGACAGAGGAGCAGAGAGAGAAATGTTAGAGGGAGAACTGATGAACTGATAGAACTTGTCTAGATGTGATGACTTGGACAGACTGGGAGAGTCTAGAATGACTTGTGAAATTGGGGAGATAGGAACAGTGGGAAGGGAAGGTTTCAAGACACTGAGCTCAGGTTGGGACCCACTGAGCATGGAGGAGGCTGTGGGCTAACCTGTAGGCAGATGCCTTGAATGCCACAGTAAGAAGTTGGGGTTGATCCCAGAAGTCATGGGAAGTCATTTAAAGTTCTTGATCTAGGGAGGCAACATGGAGAACCTGGAATTTAAGAGAGGTCACATTGGATGGGGTATGTAGGAGAGAGATCTAACACTCAGTAGATGATGGTGCTTGTGGGGCAGGGCTGCTGGGTGCCCAGGCTGCTGGGTGCCCAGGCTGCTGGGTGCCCAGGCTGGTGGGTGCCCAGGCTGGAGGATGGAGGTGGTGAGGCAGCTAAGTGCCATTTCTACGGAAGACTTTAACAGAACCTGTGAGCACCTTTTGATAAGAAAATAATACTCATTGGCTCATCCAGACTACAATCTGCTCATTCTTATTTGGGGCATTCTTACAATGAGGCTGTCGTGGGCCTGGCCAAGGCACTACCCTGGCAGGGCATCTTCCACCCAGCCCTCCTGCAGACTGGCTGCGAGCCGGGGCTTGTGTTCCAGCAGATTCAGGACCTCTGTGCTTTCTGCTCAACAGCCTTGTTCTTCTTCTTCTTCTTCTTTTTTTTTTTTGAGACAGAGTTTTGCTCTTTTGCCCAGGCTGGAGTGCAATGACACAATCTCAGCTTACGGCAACCTCTCCCTCTTGGGTTCAAGAGATTCTCCTGCCTCAGTCTTCTGAGTAGCTGAGATTACAGGCATGTGCCACCATGCCTGGCTAATTTTGTATTTTTAGTAGAGACGGGGATTCTCCATGTTGATCAGGCTGGTCTTGAACTCCTGAACTCAGGTAATCTGCCTGCCTTGGCCTCTCAAAGTGCTAGGATTACAGGCATGAGCCACTGCGCCCGGCCAATAGCCCTGTTTTTAGCCTGCTTTCCCAGTGGTGCTTCCCTAGGAAGGACAGCAGCAAAAACCAGAGCCTGACCCCCACCGCGTCTGTGGCTGGCCCAGCCTGCAGAGAGTGCTAGTCCTTCATGCCGTGGGCACGTCCACTCTACTCCCACTGCTGCCACAAAGGGGCACGAGCCAGCGGCACAGGCCTGCTCAGTGTGGGCTCCACATCACGGACCCGTTTGAGGAAACATCTCCTGAGCTGCTTTGTGACTGAGATATTAGCATGTGAAATCAATGTGGTGTAGCCTTTTGAGGGAGATTGGGTTGATTGAAATGGTGGAAATTGGAACCCAGTCTTATTACTTAGTGATCATGCTGGAGAGAGCTGTTAAAATGCTGGAAAAATAAAACATGATGAATTCAAAATACTTTGATTCTGCTTCAGTTAAGATTATGGTTAAAGCCATAGGTCAGAGTCGCAGAAGAAGTTGAAAAATTAGAGAGAGTGAAAAAGAAAAAAAATCTTGATTGAGTGCTTTTGGGAATGCTAGCTGTCTTGGTCTGTTGGTTTGTCACACGAAATACTGCAGCTATGGTGGCTTAAACAGCAGATGTTGATTCGCTCACAGTTCTGGAGGCTGGAGGCCCACGATCAAGGTGCCGGCAGAGTTGTTTTCCCTGGAGCCACTCTCCTTGGTTTGCAGCTGGCTGTCTGCCCATCTTCTTGAAGTCCTCATATGGTCTTCCCACTGGGCACGGCCAACCTGGGTGTCTCTCCCTCTTCTTACAGGGACACCAGTCTTACCAGATTAGGGCTTAACCCTTATGACCTCATTTAACCATTTTCTTTAATTTTATTTTTTGTTTTTAAAATTTATTTTTAAAATTCTGTGGTCATTTAACCTTAATGACCTCCATAAAGGCCATATTTCCAAATACAGTCACATTTGGCCAGGCACAGTGGCTCACACCTGTAATCCCAGCACTCTGGGAGGCCGGGAGGGCAGATTACTTGTCAGGAGTTTGAGACCAGCCTGGCCAATATGGTGAAATCTTGTCTCTACTAAAAATACAAAAATTAGCCTGGTGTGGTAGCGGGTGCCTTGGTGATCATTGTCCACTTGTAAAAGCAAGCAAGCACTTCTTTCCTTTTACGTTGTTTCTTTTTCTCCTTTCTCTTGTTTTTCCCTTCCAGTTCCTTGACAATATACTTTATTCTAAAGTCATATCTTCTGATTGCTCTCCATCTCACAGACATTCTGAGGCTGGGCAGTTTTACAATAGAGACCCATGGAGACTGAGTGCCTGGGCCCACCACGGGGAGACTGGACAATCCCAGCTACTTGGGAGACCGAGGCAGGAGAATCATTTAACCCTGGAGGCAGAGGTTGCAGTGAGTCTAGATCATGCCATTGCACTCCAGCCTGGGCAACAAGAGTGAAACTCCATCTCAAAAAAAAAAAAAACCACACACACACACACACACACACACACACACACACACACAATATAGTCACACTGGGAGTTAGGGCTTCCACCTATGATTTTGGGGTAACACAGTTCAGCCCAAAATGCCTGCCCCTCTTCAAAGAATAAGTGGGGGGGATATTGATTAGTTGCTGTAAAAACATAAGGATTAAAAGTTTATCCTTTAAATATTTTGTTTTATAATTGTGTCTTATTTAACAAACTGTTATACAGTATTTATCGTCAGTCAGGCACTATTTTTAGAAATGTGCAAACGTGAATTCATGGGGTGAAGGACCTATTTAAGGTCAATTTTAATGTTTTTCCCATCCTGCCATTGAACAGTTGATATACCGGCCGGATATCTTGCTGGAAGGATGGGGAAGTCCCTGGTAATAACAATTATTATTACATGTACACTAGGTTCCACGGCCTCTAACTTGTATCCATAAAACCCTGCATGATTGTTACAGGAAATTTATTTGTCAGTGTTTGCTATAGAAAATTTGTCAGCTGCCTCCAAGGCAGCAGCTATGTTTGTCTCCGGAAATTGAATTTGCTCAGTGCCTGTGTTGTAATTAACCCACTGACCATCACCTCCAGGTTCTTGTTATTATTTTCTCCTTCTAAATTTAAATTGCTCAAATGCTCTTGCTTCTTAGGAAACGTACTTTCAAGTTTTTCTCCCCAGTCACCAGATATTCACTGTAAAAGTGCAACACCATCTCTTTCTTCATTCTCCACGAGCACAGAAACATACACGTGAACACGGCCATGGGGTACCCCAGACAAGATGCCATTTAGAACTAGGCTTCCTTCTGTCCATTTTCTACCAGCATCCTGAGCCTGGCTCTTCCCATCCTCTCCTGTGATGCTGTATTCTCCCCATGGCAGCAGCACCATCCCTGTGCTGGTCCTTCTCTGCCCTCCTCCTCAGGTTTATTTCTGCCTGAAACTAGTGCCCCATGTGCCTTTTCTTCTGCTTCTTTGCCTTAATCTCACCACAGGGAGTTTCAACCAGCCTTTCCTGTCGGCGGCCTTGGAGCCACTTGCGGGACACTGACCAGTACTGACCGATGCACGCCTCCCCGCGGTGGGCGCAGGCGCTCAGCCTCCATGGGTCTCTACTCTAAACTGCCTAGCCTGAGAATGCCTGTGAGACAGAGCAATCAGAAGATATGACTTTATAATAAAGTATTGTCTAGGAACTGGAAGGGAAAAAGAAAAAGGAGGAAAATGAGACAACGTAAAAGGAAAGAAGCACTTGCTTGCTTGCTTTTTACAATTGTGCAGTGGTCACCAAAGCGCTATGGTGCTTAGATTCTGCTGAATAAATTTAAAAGCGTGGTATTCACTTTTTGTTTACAAATATTGATTTTTAGGATACATGGCGGAGTATATCCTTTACAACCATTTAGGCATCCTTGAGATAAAAGGAAGTTGGGGTTGCTGTTTAAAAATGTTCAGGGGAGTACGCAGATTTTCAAAACAAATGGGCCAGGGTTGAAGACAGAGGGGCCACTGTAGATCGGGTGCCATCGAGGGCTTCGCAGTCAGCAGCTGCTCGTCCTCAACAGAGGCCTGCACCGGAGGCAGCACAGACGGGAGCTCAGGGCAGCACCTCGCCTGAGACTCCTTAGACTAGTACAAAAGGCAGCCTTCGTGCATGGTTGACATGCTTTGGGTCTGTGATCTCGGCCAAAGCTCATGTCTAATTGTAATTCCCAGTGTGGGAGGCGGGGCCTGGCAGGAGGTGATTGGATCACAGGGGTGATTTCTCATCAATGGTTTAGTACTATCCACATTGGTGCTACTCTCAAGAGATCTGTGGTAGTTTAAAAGTGTGCAGCACCTTCCCCCACCTCTTGCTGCTCCGGCCATGTGCCATGCGTACTCCCCTTTTACCTTCTGCCATTATTGAAGCTCCCTGAGGCATCCACAGAAGCAGAAGCTGCCATGCTTCCTGCTGTACAGATTGCGCAACCCTGAGACAATTAACCTCCTTCCTTCTTTCCTCTCTCTCTCCTTCCTTCCTTCCTTCTTCCTTCCTTCCTTCCATCTCTCTCTCCCTCCTTCCTTCCTTTCTCTCCCTTCCTTCCTTCCTTCTTTCTCTCTTTCTTTCCTTCTTTTCACGGAGTCTCTCTCTGTCACTAGGCTGGAGTACAGTGGCACGATCTCAGCTCACTGCAACCTCTGCTTCCCGGATTCAAGTGATTCTCCTGCTTCAGCCTCCCAAGTTGCTGGGACTACAGGCGCCCACCACTGTGCCCTGCTAATTTTTGTAAAGATGGGGTTTCACCATGTTGGCCAGGCTAGTCTTGAGCTCCTGCTCTCAGATGAGGCGGCCATCTCGGCCTCCCAACGTACTGGGATTACAAATACAAGCCACTGCGCCAGGCCCTCTTCTTTACAAATTACCCAGTCTCAGGTATTTCCTTATAGAAGTGCAAGAATGGACTAATACAATAGTCTTCAGTCTTAAGACCGTTCTAGGTCTGTTCAGTTAACTCCTTGAGTGAAACAACATCGTTGATTATTTTAAAAGGATGGGCTCTATTTCCTTCCAGGGATCAAAGATCACCAAAGATACGAAGATACGAGGAGTGTGCTGGCCGCAGCAGCCCAGCTGGCCCCTTGCCTGCCTGGCCAACCAAGGACAGCACGTGAATGGCACCAGCCAACACGCACAGGAGCCACACAGCGACCGCTCACTAGATGTAAATGCCACCATTATGGCTGGAATTGTATGTCCCCCAAATCACATGTTGAAGCCCTAACCCCAGTACCTCAGAATGGGGCTGTGTTTGGAGATAGGGCCTTTAGAGAAGTGACTCAGTTACAGCAAGGCCTTCGGGGGAGCCGTCATTCAGTGTGACCGGGGTCCTGAAAAGAAGACAGTGTTTGGAAGAAGGTGACCATCTGCAAGCCACAGAGGGAGTCGACTCTGCTGGCACCTCCACTGTGGACCTGCAGCCTCCGGAACCGTGAGTAACACGTTTCTGTGTTTAAGCCATCCAGTCTGTAGTATGTTGCTACGGCGGCTGGAGCGAACCAGCACAGCCGCTAGACTGTGGCCAACAAGCACACTGAAGCCACGAGAGGCGAACTATTTGTTTCAGACAAGTGTAATCAAGCAAAAAATAAATAAATAAAACAGTCTCCCTCAGCACTCAGTGTGAACGCCAACCTCGAGCTGACTGTCATTGTGGAAAACTGGGGCCTTCTTGACTGACCTAACCGGACAGATGGCGACGGAGGAGGAGGCCACGCTGACACGTTCAACTGCGCTCCTGCCCACACCAGCCACAAGGATCACCCCAACCTGCCAGAGCCCCAGTGAGACGTGCGGAGCCATAAAGGACAGCTGAGCAGTGTCGCAGAGCTGTTCTTCGTCGTCATTTTTGGAAGGGCGGGGTGGCACCAGTGCTGACTTAAAAATACATATGTATATTAAATACTTCTTTTACTTTAGAAGTTTTAGATTTATAGAAAAGTTTCCAAAAAGTTCACGAATATGGTACAGTCTGCACACACTCCTCATGCGTTTCCTTTGTAATTAACATCATATGCTTCCCTTGTTATTAACATGACTACATTTGTCATGATTAATTCACCAGTATTGACACATCATTATTAGTAACTTAAGTCCATACTTTGTTCAGATTGCCTTAGTTTTTCCTTAATATCCTTTTTCTGTTTCAAGATCTCATCCAAATCCCCACATTCCATTTAGTGGTCACATCTCCTTATTCTTTTTTGGGCTGTGACATTTTCTCAGACTTTCCATGTTTTGATGAGTTTGACAGTTGCACTGGCCAGACATTTTATAGAATGCCCCTCAATTTGGGTTGGCTGGATGTTTTTCTTGCAGTTAGACTGGGCTTATGGGTTTTGGGGACGAAGACCATAGAGGTGAGGTACCATTCCCCCCACATCATTTTAAGGATAGCTCAATGTGACTTATCACTGTTAATGTTGGCCCTGTTCGCCTCGCTAAGGTCATCTTTGCCAGGTTTATCTATGGTAAAATTACTTTTTATCCCCTTTCTTCACTGTGCTCTAGAAGAAAGTCCCAAGTACAGCTCACACATCCTTTGGGCATAACTTAATATCACATTATTTGCTCTTGCTGCTCAGATCGCTGCAGCCATTCCTTTGGCCTTTGGAAACTCTTTCAGTTGGCGCCTGTGTCCCACTGACATACTCTCATTATTGTGTGTGTGTGTGTGTGTGTGTGTGTGTGTGTGTGTGTGTGTAAGCACTTTCTTAATTTCTGGCATTACAAGATGCTCCAGGCTTATCTTGTGTATTCTACAATCAGCTATTTCTCCAAAGACCCTGATTCCTTTTACTAGAGATCTGGAGGCTGAGTGGCTTATTGCTATGGGGTTTCACAGCTTCTAGGTTGTTTTAGCAGACAGAGCTAGGAAACATATGTATGTACACTGACCCAAATATACACATATATTTATTACTACTTCTGCATTTATCCATCAGTATCATTAAACTAAACATGAGTTCATCCTGCTGTCTCTGATTCTAATCCACGACCATATATTTCACTGTAGCCTTCCCTTCTTGTTTATCTGCGACCTCCACCTTCCCCAGTGAGAAACCTGGCTCCCGCATCAGCCATCCACCATCCCTTTGCTTGTTAATTCAAAATTCAATCCCTGTATACATGTACAATGAGTTCAGAATTGTCAGCTTGTGCCCCCATGGGAACATACTTTGCATTATTATTATTTTCAATTTTTAATGTGTATTTCATGCTCCAGGTGTGCATCTGTTTTTGTGAATACTTCATGTGTGCTTGAGAAAAATAAGTATTCTGGTATTGTTGGAGTATGTTACAAGTTTAATTAGACCAAATTGATTGATAGTCCTGTTCGGATCATCTATATCCTCACCTTTTTGCTGCCTGTTTGATCTATCAATTATTGACGAAGGACTGTTGAAGTCTTTGATTATAAAAGTGGGTTTACCTAATTCTCTTTTCAAATTTGTCAGTTTTTACCTGACATATTTTGATGCTCTACTATTTTACAATTATCTAATTATATCCTTTTTATCCTTCATAATCTTTCTTGTTCTAAAGTCAGCTTTAGGCTGGGCGTGTTGGCTCATCCCTGTAATCCCAGCACTTGGGAGACTGAGGCAGGCAGATCACCTGAGGTCAGGAGTTCAGAACCAGTCTGGCCAATGTGGTGAAACCCTGTCTCTACTAAAAATACAAAAATTAGCCAAGCATAATGGTGCATGCCCGCAATCCCAGCTTCTAGGGAGGCTGAGGCAGGAGACTTGCTTGAACCCAGGAGGTGAAGGTTGCAGTGAGCCAAGATTGTACCACTGCACTACAGCCTGGGTGACAGAGCAAGACTCTGTCTCAAAAAAAAAAAAAAAAAAAGTCGGCTTTGTCTGAAATTTATACAGCTACTCCCACTTTCTCTTGTTTAGTGTTAGCATTGTATATCTGTCTGTGTACTTTTACTTTTCACTGGTTTGTGTCAGGATATTTCATGTGTGTTTCTTATAGACAGCATATAGATAGGTCTTTTACATTTTTAAAAATCCAAATCTGATACTATATCACTTTCTTTTATCTGGTGTCCACATTTAAATTAATTGTTGATATAGTTGAAGTAAATCTACCATTTTGTTACATATATATTCATTGTATTTGTTCTTTGTGGCCTTTCCTTCTGTTTTCTGCCTTCTCTGGTTTTAAGTACCTTATATGATTATATTTTTGCTCTATCTTAACATATCATTAACACTCCCTAAACATGTTTTTTAGTGGTTTCCCTAAGATTCACAATATACACTTTTAAATTGTCTAAGACCACCTTCAAACCACAATATCTGTGGATTGCAGCTACCTTACAACAGGGTTGTCCAATTCTTCCCTTCTGTGCCTGATGACATTGCTGTTATTCATCTCACTTATCCCTGAATAGACATTGCAGTGAACAGAGTGGTTCGATCTCAGCTCATTGCAATGTCTCTCTCCCTGGTTCAAGCAATTCTCCTCCCTCACCCTCCTAAGTAGCTGGGATTACAGGTGCCTGCCACCACACTTGGCTAATTTTTGTATTTTTAGTAGAGACGGGGTTTCACCTGTATTGACCAGACTTGTCTCAAACTCCTGACCTCAAGTCATCTACCTGCATCAGCCTTCCAAAATGCTGAGATTACAGGCGTAAGCCACTGTGCTCAGCTTCATTTTAATATTTCTTCTGTGGTTTATGATAAGAATTTTGTTACAATTCTTACTCTTGATCTTTTGTGGTTAAGGTGTCCACCTTCAATAACTTGCGACTTTCTTTAAAATTTTCTGTCTCTGGTTTCTGCAATTTGGATATAATATGTCCAGGGTGTGTGTGTCGGGGTTGAAGGGGGTGGTGTTTGGTGTTAGCTGAGCTTCTTAGGTCTGTGGTTTGTTGCCTATCACTAATTTTGGAAAGTTCTCAGCCATTATTTCTTCAAGACTGTTTATGTCCCTAATATAGTTTGGCTCTGTGACCCCACCCAAATCTCATCTCAGATTGTAATCCTCACATATCAGGGGAAGGACCTGGTGGGAGGTGATTGGATTATGGGGGAAGTTTCCCCCATGCTGTTTTTGTGATAGAGTTCTCACAATCTACTTGTTTGATAAGTGGGTGGCTCTTCCCCCTTCCCTCTCTCTCTCTCTCTCCTGCTGCCATGTAAGATGTGCCTGCTTTCCCTTTGCCTTCTGCCATGGCTGTAAGTTTCCCGAGGCCTCCCAGCCATGTGGAACTGTGAGTCAACTAAATCTCTTTACTTTGTAGATTACCCAGTCTCAGGTAGTTATTTATAGCAGTGTGAGAATAGACTAATACAGTCCCACTTTCTCTTTCTGCTCCTTCTGGTAATTGCATGTATGTTACACTTTTTGATCTGTCTCACAGTTCTTGGATATTCTATTCTTCTCTGCTCCTCCCCCTACCCACCCAGTTAATTTTCTGTTTGCATTTCAATTTTGGAAGTTTCAATTGTCTGTCTTCAAACTCACGGATTTTTTTTTTTTTGCTTTTTTTTATTGTGGTATAATATACGTAACATAAAATTTCCATTTAACCACTTATACATGTACAGTTGAGTAGCATTAGGTACACCGACAATACTGAAGCTGAATTTGCAAAGATTATGAGCGCATAAGAAGTCTAGCATGGCTGACTCCATCTTGCTTCTAGCCTCACATGCCAGCTGTCCTTACTCACTTCTGTGTGTAGGCCAGGCTAACCATGGGAAGAATTTAGTTTATAGTTTAACTTTGAAGCAAGGATGATAACAATCCCTCCCTAAAACTAACCTTCTCCTTGCTCAGGGATCTACAAACCACCTTTTTATGACTATTGAAAGGTCACAAGCTTAGGATTATGAAAGGGGCCTGAATTCTGCTAAGATATAGGCATAGCTTGCCTTTCTATAATCATTTACTGTGCTGGAGGCCGCAAGATTTATAACTTTCCCAGTTGCTCCTATAGATAACATCACTATTGAAGAGCGTAAAACTGGTCTCTTGCACTGCTTTTCAGACTTCTGCATTCTGGTAACCACCTGATTCCACCTGGACTTGTGATTCATGACTTGACACATCCTGTGGCCCTACCCAGAGGTCGACTTAGCATGTGAGGACCATTTTCGACAGCCCTATAATTTCATCCCCAGTCAGCATCACCCATTCCCTAGCCCCCTGCCTGCCAACTTATCCATAAAAATTCTAGCCTCTGAGTTCTCAGGGAGGCTGATTTGAGTAATAAACTATGTCTTCCGATGGGCTGGCCCTGTGTTAATTAAACTCTTTTTTTTTTTTTTTTTTCCTGCAAAACCTTGCTGTTCTCAGTGCATTGGCTTTTCCAGGCAGCAGACAAGATGAACGTGTGGCTGACTGCAATATTGTCAAACTATCACCACCATCCAGTTCAGAACTTTTTCATCATCCCAAACAGAAACTCTATATCCATTAAAAAGTAACTCTATTCTGCCCTCCCCACTAGCCTGTGGCAACCAGTATTCTACTTTCTGTCTCTATGAAGTTGCCTATTCTAGGTACCTCACGTAAATGGAATCATACATGTGTTCTTTTATGTGTAGCACAATATCTTCAAGGTTCAACCTGTTCTAGCAAATATCAGAATTGCATTCTTTTTAAAAGGTTAGTAATATTCCATTGAATGTTTATATCACATTTTATTTAGTCATTCTTGTGTTGATGACCATTTGGGTTGTTTCTACTTTTTATCTATTGTGATTCATGCTGCAATGAAGAATGGAGTACAGATATCTTTGTGAGTCCCCACTTTCACTTCTTTTAAGAATATACTTAGGGATAGAATAGATGGGTTTTTTCTACGTTTATGGTATAGTATGGTATATTTTCTGTGTCTATGATTATGGAAATTTCTATGTTTCATTTTTGAGAGACTGCCAAGCTGTTTTCCATAGTGGCTGCTCCATTTTACATTCCCAACAGGAATGCACAAGGGTTCCTATCACTCCACATCCTTGCCAACGGTTGTTATTTTTCATTATTTATTCCAGTAGCCATCCTACTGGGTGTGAAGTGATACCTCATAGTGGTTTTAGTTTGGATTTCCCTAATAATAAGGGATAAGTGAATACACATATTTTCATGTGCTTATTTGACATTTGTGTGTCTCCTTTGAAGAAATGTCTATTCAAGACCTTTGTCTATTTTTAAAGTTGAATTATTTTTTTTGTTGTTGAGTTGCAGTTCTTTATATATCCTGAATATTAATTTCTTGTAAGATTTGTGAAGTGCAAATATTTTTTCCCATCCTGCAGGTTGTCTTTTCACCTTCTTAATAGTTTTGATGCACAAAACTTTTTAATCTTGATAAAATCCAATATCTGTTTTGTTTTATTATTACTTATATTTTTGGTGTCATATGCAAAAAATCATGGCAAAATCCAACATCAAAAAGATTTCCATCTCTGTTGTCTTCTAAGATATATATAGTTTTGGTTCTTGTGTTTAAATCTTAGATCAATTTCAAGTTAATTTTTTATATGGCATAAACTAAGGGTCCAACTTCATACTTTTCATACAAATATCCAATTTTCCAGCATCATTTGTTGAAAAGATGGCCCTTTCCCCATTGAATAGTTTTGGCAACTCTGCCAAAAATCAACTGACTATAAATTGAGAGTTTACTATGTCTGTCTTTATGCCAGTGACACCCTGTTTTTTTTTTTTAAAATAATCTGTCAGATTTTTGTAATTATCAAAGTCTTATGATCACACATAATTTATAAATTAGTATATATTTTCTCTACTTTAATCCTTCTAATAAATTGACAAAATCACCATTACTAATCACACGTATGCAGTAGTTCTACAGTTGTATGTGTTTGAACAACCATTTAAAGACAATCCTAAATTGTAACTTAATCTGACCTGGATAATAAAAAACTCAAAAATAAATTTTACCTTACTACTATTTCTTGTTACACTGATCTTCAGAAGTGTCTGATCTTATAGATCATCTATAAAATTTGAAAAGTGTTAAATATTATTTATTTGATATTATACATAAAATGTCTTTCAATTAGTAAAAGGCAGGGTTTTAGATGCAGGAAATTCTAATTAGATTGGCATAGTTAAGACCAAAAATATAAGGCCGGCGTGGTGGCTCACGCCTGTAATCCCAGCACTTTGGGAGGGTGAGGCGGGTGAATTATGAAGTCAAGAGATCGAGACCATTCCGGCCAACATGGTGAAACCCCGTCACTACTAAAAATATAAAAATTAGCCAGGCATTTGGCACGCGCCTGTAGTCCCAGCTGCTTGGGAGGCTGAGGCAGAAGAATCACTTGAACCCAGGAGGCGGAGGTTGCAGTGAGCCGAAGTGCACCACTGTGCTCTAGCCTGGCGACAGAGCAAGACTCTGTCTCAAAAAAATAAAAAAAAGATCAAAAATAAGTAGACATTGCTATCTTATCTTAGCCCTTGCCTTTAACAGGGTAATGAACACATATTAAAACATAGGTGAGTCTTACTTGGTTCTGAGACAGTATTTAAATATATTCATAAAGAGAGTTACAGAAATCTAAATATAAAACCAATCTCCAATATGTTTTGAGATGGCATTCACCATCTTTATGAAAAGTTAAACATTACTAATAAAGTCCAATTATATCTTTTGAGGGGGAAAACAGTGATACCATTTACTGCATTGAAATTACTATCAAAATTAAAAAAAAAAAAAACAGTCGTATTCATTTAACCACAAGCTAGTCTTACTTAAATCAGGACTGTCCAACAAAAATATCCTGTCAGACATTCATGATCTAAATTCTGGTGTATGAGATCAATTAAATTTTGGTGCACAAGAAGTTATGAGATCTTTGTTTTGTAATAAATAAAGGCAGTGGCCAATTACTGCTCATTAGTGACTTTTTTGAGATAAGTTATCAAGTCTGCTCTTTCTACCTTCTTCTTAATGCCAGTGAAGACTGTTTTTGTTCCAAGGGTGTAATTCTCTGGATTCTCCAAATACTCCACCAGTGTCTCCTCTCTCCAGGTTCTGTGTTCTGTTGGCGTCCGTGTAAGAGGATCCAGCAGCCTGACCTGGTTTCTTCCCAGAGCCCATAAATTCTGGCCCAGTCTGTGCTTGCCTCTATTTTCCACAGTGTGGCACTGGGTACCCTTCTGAACAAAATCTTCTTGCCTTTTACTACATTGCTCCTATTAAATTCTCTCTTTTGTCACTCTCACTATGAAGATTCCCACTTGGAAGCTGGTTAATGCTTCTCTTAATAGCACCCTGTTGTGATTATGTAGCTTTATAGTAAGTTTTCACATCAGCAAGTGTGAGTCCTCCAACTTTGTCCATATTCATGGTCATTTTGGCTATTTGGGATCCCTTGAGATTTCACATAAATTTGGAGATGAGTTTTTCTATTTCTGGATAAAAAATCCACTGGGACTTTTACGGGGATTGCATTCAATCACTTTAGTTAGCATTGCTATTTAACAATATTAGTCTTCCAAAACATGAGCATGGGATGTCTTTCCACTTACTTATGTCTTTTAAATTTCTTTTAGCAATGTTTTATAGTTTTTAGTGTACAATTATTGCACCTTTTTGATTAAATTTAGTCCTAAGTACTTTTTAACACTATTATAAATGGAATTTCTTTGTTAATTTCCTTTTTGGATTATTCATTGCTAGTATATAGAAATGCAAATGATTTTTGAGTGTTGATTTTGTATCTTGCAATTCCATTGAACTAATTTATTAGCTATAATAGTTTTTGGAGGCATCTCTAAGATTTTTACATATAAAATCATGTCATCTAAGAACAGAAATAAGTTTACTTCTTCCTTTCTAATTTAGATGTATTTTATTCCTTTCTCTTGCCTATTTGCTGTAGCTAAAACTTCCAATACTATGTCTAGTATAAGTAGTGAAAGTGGGCATTCTTGTTCTGTGCCTTATCTTATAGAAAGGCTTTCAGTCTTTTACCATTGAAGATGATGTTAGTTGTGGATTTTTCAGAAATTCCTTTTATCATGGTAAAGAAGTTTACTTCTATTCCTGGTGCATTGAGTATTTTTTTTTTAAGCATGAAAGGCTGTTAGACTTTGTCAAATGTTTTTCTGCTTTTGAGATAATCATGTGATTTTTCTCCTTCATCCTATTCAAGTGATGTAGTACATAGTTTGATTTTTGGATGTCGAACCATCCTTGCACTTCAAGAATAAAACTTGCCTGGTCTTGGTGTGTGATCCTTTTAATATACTGCTGAATATATTTTACTGGTGTTTTGTTGATGACTTTTGCATCCACATATTCTTAAGGAATTTTAGTGTGTAGTTTTCTTGAAGTGTTTTTGTCTGGCTTTAATGTCAGGGTAACTCTGGCCTCATGAAATGAATTAGGAAGTATTCCTTCCTCTTTAATTGTTTTGGGAGAGATCGAGAAGAATTGCTGCTAAAGCTTTAATTGTTTGGTGGAATTCACCAGTGAACTCATCTTGACCTGGGCTGCATTCTTTGTTGGGAGACTGGCTTACTGATCCAATCTCCTTATTAGTTACAAGTTTATTCAGATTTTCTATTTTATCATGATCCAAGTTTTTTTTTTCGAGACGGAGTCTCACTCTGTTGCCCAGGTTGGACTGCGGTGGCAGATAGCTCACTGCAACTTCCATCTCCTGGGTTTGGGACTACAGGTACGTGCCACCAGGCCCAGCTAATTTTTATATATTTAGTAGAGATGGGATTTCACCATTTGGCCAGGATGGTCTCAATCTCTTGACCTTGGGATCCACCTACCTCGGCCTCCCAAAGTGCTGGGATTATAGGTGTGCACCATCGCACCCAGTCCAATAGATGTGTGTTCTAAGAAGCTGTCCATTCCATCAAGGTTATCCAATTTGTTGGCATATAAATGTTCATAACATTCTCATATAATTCTTTTTATTTTGTTAAAATTGGCATTAATCTCTCCACTATTACTTCTAATTTTAGTGATTTGAGTCTTCCTTTTTTTATTCTCAGTCAATCTAGCTGAAGGTTTGTCAACTTAGTCTTTTCAAAGTACCAACTTTTGGTTTTGATGATATTCTCTATTGTTTTTCTATTCTCTATCTTATTTATCTCCACTTTAATTCTTATTATTTCTTTCCTCTGCTGGCATTGGGTCAGTTTCCTCTTCTTTTTCTAGTTTCTTAGGGTGTAAATGGGTTATTATTTTGAGATCTCTTCTTTTTTCATGTGTGCATTATAGCTATGCATTTCCCTCCTAGCGCTGCTTTGCCTGCATCCCAGGTTTTGGTGTGTTGTGGTTTCCTTTTCATTCATCTTAAGGCATTTTCTAATAAAGCTAACAGGTCCCTTATTCACTCATGTTGTGGGTACTGATGAGCCCATTGAAGCAATTATTCATTCCCAAGACAGTGCTTTTGATTTCTAACATTTCTTTTTTACTTTTCTTGGAATTTTGCCAGCCTATATTACTCACCTGTTCTTGCCAGTTGTCTACTTTTTCCACTAAAGTTTGTACCATATTAATGACAGTTATTTTACATTCCATCTAATAATTCCAACATCTGTGTCATATATGAATCAGCTTCTGATGATTTCTTTGTCTCTTTAGACTTTGCTTTTTCTCGCTTTTAGCAGACTTTGTAATTTTTTGTACAAAGCCAGACATACTGCACATATTGGGTCACAGGCACTGAGGTCAGTAGGCTTTCAATGCCAGGATTTATTAATCTGGCTAGGACTTGGGCTGTTGTAATATTTGTCATAGCTTTAGGCACCAGCTGCTTCAAATCACTCTAGTGGGCTTAACTTTTTCTTCTTTCTTGTCTCTGTGGCTTCCTTTGATTCTGGCCCTGAGAGAGAGAAGTTTGTCTTTTAGCTCTGTTAGCTGTAACCCACTGTTATTACTGCAGCCCTGTTAGTGTGGTGGCACCATGTGCTGGCAAGTGGGGAGAGGGGTGTTCCCTTGTCTTCTAACCTTGTAATCAGGCCTCGGTCTTTAGTTTCTGTCCCTTGGCCTCAGGGTGGGGCTAAGCCTTCGAAGCCCTGGTCCCGTCCTCAGACAGTGTTTCCAGCTTGCTTTCTCAAAGCCCTCTCCCTTGTTGACTATCACTTAGTTTCTTTTCCCTTAGTTGAGACTTGAAGGCTAGAGAGGATCAGAGCGGGGTAGATCCCCTTCCTTCAGCTTGAAAAGGTTTCAGAATAGCACTCAGGGAAGCCTTTGTTATGGAGAAGTTTGGAGGGCTTCAAGAGGACCCTCTTCCCCCACCTCCCCTTCCCGGGGTAGAGGTGGAAGGAAGGGTCTTTGTCTGATCCTCACTCTGAAAATGTGGAATGGTTCCTGGAGGAAAGCGTCTGACCCTGGACACTTTTTATTGCTCAGCCCCCAACTTCTTGAGCCTGCAACAAGTTGTCCACAGTTTAATTTTAGTGTTTCTACCAGCTTTGGGTATCTAGAGACTTTTAATCCCAGCCACAGGTCTTGGTTGTTGGATTTCTCTGGATGGTCTGCCTCTCCAGGTTTCTGGAAGGTTATTTTCCCTGTGACTTCATTTCTCAGATGGGTCAAGAAAAGTCATTGGGTTTTGGTGTGTCCAGCTTTTTGTTATTGAAGGATGAGAATGGCCACTTCCAAGGTCTTTACATGTAATAATAATAAAAAATGTCTCCCCTCTCAAAGGCAGGGTGTGTGATGTTCGTATGGGAGTGGGGTCCAGGCAGCCCTGCCAGGGCCCCAAGACAATGGGCAGTGGGTGGGGGTTGGAGCCAAGAGGCACTCTTCATTTTTAAAAATGCGTCTTTTCTTTGTCAAGTCAGTTTCATTTCTTGAAGAGGACTTTAGTGGTGACCACTTGAGGGAGTGAAGGAGTGAGTGCAGCAGCGTTTTAACAGCAAGTGGGAAGTAACCTGAACATCCATCAGGGGAGTGTTTAAATTAACTGCTCCCTCTAGGAATGCAGCTGTGCTGAAGGATGGGGGAGCTGCCCACTGCAGTGCCTGCTAAGCTGGGGAGAGTCCCGGGCAGTAAAACTCGTTAAAGTTCATGTGTTGTAAACTAATAAAATCCTAAGTCCCCCACTGATTGAACGGAATCCCACTTGGCCAAGGGGACCCCAGAAAACCCACAAAATCTAAATTACCAGCAGTGACAGGAAGGGAGGTCAGATGCACTTCTTTACACCCCACCCTTTTGGAGTTCAGGCACAACAGACCACCATTAATGTTGAAATAGAAACCGTAAAACTGCCAGAATAGACACTTTTTTATTTTTATTTTTGAGACAGGGTCTCGCTCTGTCCCCCAGGCTGGAGTGCATTGACATGATCATGGCTCATTGCAGCCTCAACCTTCTGGGCTCAAATGATCCTCCCACCTCAGCCTCCCAAATAGCTGGGACCACAGGTGAGAGCCACCATGCCCCCACCTTTTGTATTTTTTGTAGTGACGGAATTTCGCCATATTGTCCAGGCCAGTCTCAAACTCCTGAACTCAAGCAGTCCTCCTGCCTCAGCCTCACAAAATGCTAGAATTACAGCTGTAATTCTCCTGTACCAGTCAAGACCCTTTGAGGCAAGAAGATGCCAAATTATAAGCAAGACCCAGGGCCATGCAAGGCCAGGGTTACATCTTGCTAGATAGATAGCATTCTTACTTGAACTGAAAACTTTCCTTTCTACCGACTCAAAGTTTTAGACAGAGCTTGACTCCTTTCACCAACTGCAAATTAAAGAATCTCTAAAGCCACCTCTAACCTGTAAGCTCTCCCTCCCCCTTCAAGACATCCCAGCTTTTTGGGCTGGACCAATGTATACTTCCTGGATTGATTTATATCTTTTTTTATGTTTTATTATTTTAGGTAGATTTTTCAGGCAAGTATGATTTATGCTTTGCCTGTAGCAACTGTCTCCCTTAAATAGATAAAACCAAACTGTAATCCGACTGTGTCAGGCCACTTACTCCAAGCTTCTTGAGTTTGTGTTTTTCTGGGCCCGCGATCACTCCTACTGGCTCAGGATAAGCCTCTTTAAGATATTCGACAGAGTATGGTTTCTCCGTTAACAGTATGTGTGTCACGGGAAGAGTGAGTCTGATGTCTCACACCAGGGCTGAAAAAAGGAAGAAAGGGGTCTCTGCACTCAGGCTGTTTGGATTGGGTGTGGTCAGTGTGATGAAGCCACAACCCCAGGTGGCCCCGGCTCTGGACTCAGCTCCTGCCCCAGGGCCCCACAGGCCAGACCAAACCCCAGTACAGTCACTCGTGCTAAATGCCACATCATCAACTGAAACTTTAAGGAAGCAGATAGGTTTCCAAACAGACTAGTTTCTCCTGGAAATGAGAGATTTCAGTCTACCCAAGTAGGGCTACTCTGAAACCTTTTCAAGGTGAAAGAAGGAGCTCTTTCATTCCTGGAAATGAGAGGTTCCAGTCTACCCGAGTCTGTGTGAGGAGCTTTAGCCCTGACAGTGCAGTCACCTGAGGTGGACTGCTGTTCACTGGTCAGCTTCTTTCCTGCTACTGCTTTTTTTTTTTTTTTTTTTTTGCTCCTACCTTGTAAAACCCAGTGTTCTGCCATTGCCTGGAGCTGCTCTCATTCTGTTTTGTGGAATGGAGGCTGCCCCATCCAAGAATCATAAATAAAAGCCAGTTACATCTGCAATGAAATTTGTTGCAATTTTGTCTTTTGTCAGAGTGAATTAATTTTGTAACAACAGAGCGCTGAGGGAGGAAGAATGGAGATTCCACTTTCACTGTTTCCATGCTATACCTCCTGAGTTTTGTATCCTGTGTATTTAGTCCCATTCCAAAAATAAAATAAAATAAAATAGGAAACCAGGAAAGCATGAAGCAGGCTGATAGTCTGCAGTCTCTCCCGGCCTGCGCTGGCCTCTGCCCCTTCTCCTTTCCAGCACCTCCCACCCGTCTTCCCTGTCCTCCTCCTTGTCTCCCTCCTGGCCCCACCCAGTGTTCCCAGCTTCCCAACACAACAAGGAAGGTTGGAAGTCCCAGTGCACCGTCCCTGGGCAAAGCCCTTTTCCACAGCCTGTAGGACTCTAGGATCCTGGGCAAGCCACACAGGCTCTATGGGATAGCTGTGAGCTCAGGACAGCTGGACTGACTTCTCAGGATTTTATTTCACATGGGGAGATCTGCTGTTACCTCTACAGCCATGTGTGGACGAGAGGGCTGGAAATGACCAGGGAGGTCTGAAGATGCCCAGCCAGCCTCTTCTGCTCACAGCACTGGGCTAGGCACGTGTCCCTGGAGCTGGTCTTGAAGTTCCCTTCTTTACCCATAATGGGTCACCCTGAAACCTTCAGGGAAGGACAGGCTGAGGGTGGGGTGCAGAGAGAGAGATCACTCTGAGGGAGCTCACACTGCCTCCTCGATCTCCCAGCGGGGTGTATAGCAGGCCACTTCTGGGACCCCAACCCCAGATGCTCAATTTGAATCTGGGGTGCTGGGATTGCCTATAGTGCCCCCAAGTGGAGAGCCGAGGCCAGCAGGTCCTCCCAGGAGGCATGGCCCTGCAGCCAGCTCACTGTAGACCACCCATGGCCCAGGGTCTGGGCACCCTTTGGACCCCCTCCGGACCCCAGGCCCTCCTGACCACTCCCTAACCCTGGATTCCTGCCCTTCCCAGCACTGTTGGGCCTGGCCGAGCCCTCCATCATCACGAGTCACTGTATGGCATCACAGCATGGCACAGGGAGTGCTCTGTCCCTGCCAGGGGGAAGGCAGCTGGCACTCAGCCCAGAGTCGCCCTTAGACCTTGACTCTGTTTCTTTCCAGACACAAGGCTCATGGTCAACAAGAAATCAGAAAAGCACACACAGCCTTTTGACCCTTCATTCTTTCAACAAGGATTTACAGAGCGGCTACTACCTCAGGAGCAACACAAAGCTCTAGGTTGGAGCTGAGTCGGGGCAGCCTCCCCCTGGGCGCTCAGCCTGCCAGAGGGGCACTTGTGGCTGACACCCAAGGTGCTCTGATACCAGGAGCCTGAAAGCAGGAAGGGATGAGGGCTCTGAGTGGGGCCTCACTGCAGGAGCTCAGTGAGAGGTTCTGGAGCCTGAAGAAAAGCAGGGCCTTTGGAGCTGGGAGGGGACAAAACCCAGCACCTCACACACTAACTGTGGGCAAGTCGCACCAGCCCCCTGTGCCTCCATGTCCAGCTCTGAAAAATGAGGCTGACAACTGCATTGAGGTTGATACAAGGATCAGGTGAGCAAATCTGGTGGAACCTGCCCCCAGCTCGTGATTCGGCCGTGGCCCTGTGTGTGGTCCTGGGAGGAGGCCCAGGTGTGTCTCCACAGCAGCTTCGGGTCTGGACGGGCCTGGTTAGAGCCCTGCTGCGTGCTTGGGAAGCTGTGATGTGCAGGCTATGTCCTGCTAGCAGCAGGCCTCAGTGAGCCCTGGTGAGAGAGGGCCACCGGAGATCAAGTATCAGGCACTCCGGAGAGTCACTGACCGGCATCCCCTGTGGGAGTGCCACCTTCAGCTGCAGCTCCTGTGCTGCCTTCTTCTCCAGCCAGGCAGCACGCCTCACGCTCCTCTCGGTGGGAGCTCTGCATGAGATGGGACTTCCCTAGTAGTTTGCCTGCGACCTGACCAACCCCTTGTCCTGTGCTGGTCTTTCCTCCAGAAACCCACTTCGCGGCTGCCTGTGCAGCCCCATCCTGGCATCTTGCTGCGGCGGGCTGCCTGAGGTAGAAGCTAATCCTGGAGAATGTGGATGGCCCGTCTGTCCCTGCACCTGCTGGCCTGACGCTGGGCCAGGACGGACACCCGGCCCTCCAAAAGACACCAGCCCCTTCGCCCTTCCTGGTTCTGAATGTCTGGGTGCTGCACATCTGTTGTGACATTTTGGGGAATGAGGGCCACAGCCCCATTCAAAGTTTTCCTGAAGGGAAATGGGGACCTGACGGCATGGAGAGGGTGGAGTCAAAAGCCTTTGTTACTTGCAGGCAGAGCCGGGGAGAATCCACTGGCTTCTTCCCAAAGGACATTTGGCCGTCCATAGCTCTAGTTAGAGAGTGCAAGCAGAAGGAAATAATTGTTTGTAGGGGATGATTCGTGACAAAGAATCCACCACCATCCATCAACAAGGGAGGGGACGGTCCAGCCAGCCCTGGCAGGGCTGCATAGGGACACATGACACTGTCTAGCTCACGCCTATAATCCAGCACTTTGGGAAGCTGAGACGTGTGGATCATCTGAGCTGAGGAGACCAGCCTGGGCAACATGGCAAAAACCAGTCTCTACAAAAAAATAGAAAAATTAGCCAGGCATGGTGGCACACGCCTGTAGTCCCAGCTACCTGGGAGGTTGAGATGGGAGGATTGCTTGAGCCCAGGAGGTAGAGGTTGCAGTGAGCCAAGACTGTGCCACTGCACTCCCACTCCTACCTGGGCAACGAAGTGAAACCCTGTCTCAAGAAAAAAAAAAAAAGAAAGAAAGAAAAAGAAAGAAGCAGATCCTAGTGCCATGCCTGTACAGCCTGCAGAATGATAAGCCAAATAAACTTTTCTTTATAAATGAGTTGGTCACAGTAATCCTTTATAGCAACACAAAACAGAGTAATACAATGTTCCTGAGGAGACGCCCTTCAAGCCCCCAGCATGTTGTAGCCACCTGTCCTGGGGCAGAGAGTAGGCCAGACTGGGGCCAGATGGAGGTCAGTGGGCCCTCCTGAGCTCGCCCCCCACGCCTCCTCGGTCTTCCACCCCTGAGCCTCGAGCCTCACCATCCTCACACAAGTTTGGATCTTTATTCTGAAAGACATAATCCCAAACACTGGTCCTCAATGTTGAAATCTTGAAAGACCTAAATCCCTAAAGTTTCAAATCCCTAACATCTAAAGTCTCAAAAATCACAATCCCAGGATAGCTGCACATGTTAGATGGAACGACTGCCTTGTTTGGGGCTTTATTTGAAGACTGAGCGGGCCTTAAGGAGATGTGGAAGGGTGCTGAGTCAACAAGGGGTGGACCTGCGGACTCCACTTCAGATGTGAACTCCACTGGGTTAGGGGACACCTAGAGACCTGGTAGACCATTATTTGGGGCATGTCTGTGAGGTGTTTCCAGGGATTCGTGTGTGAGTCTGAGTGGCCTAGATAGGGAAGATCCACCCTCAGTGTTGGTGGGCAGCATTCAATCTGCTGGGACCCAGAGGGGACAAATGCAGAAGGCGAATTGGTCTCTGAGAGCCAGGACAGGCTTTTCTTCTGCTGCTGTGACATCAGAGCTCCAGGCTCGCTGGCCCTTGGACTTGGGAACTTACAGCCGTGGCCATCCTGGGTCCTGAGGCTTTCATTCTGAGCCACCCTGCTGGCATCCCAGGTTGACTGTGTGTAAGCCTTATGTATGGGCATACAAACATCAAGACTTCCTCAATAAATGAAGAGATGGAATTTTTGTACATCTGCCTTTGTGATAGATGAAAGTTCTTACCATCTCTGCTCTTTGGGTAAATGCACTTGTGGTGGTGACCCATCATTGATTGACTTCGTCAAAAGACTGAGGTTGTTGGTCCTGATGTGACTGCAGAAATAAAGCCGGGGGGGCCGGGGGGGCTGGGTGCGGTGGCTCACGCCTGTAATCCCAGCACTTTGGGAGGCCGAGGCGGGTGCATCATGAGGTCAAGAGATCGAGACCGTCCTGGTCAACATGGTGAAACCCCGTCTCTTCTAAAAATACAAAAAAAAATTAGCTGGGCATGGTGGCACATGCCTGTAGTCCCAGCTACTCGGAAGGCTGAGGCAGGAGAATTGCTTGAACCCAGGAGGCGGAGGTTGCAGTGAGCCGAGATCGCGCCATTGCACTCCAGCCTGGGTGACAAGAGCGAAACTCCGTCTCAAAAGAAAAAAAAAAAAAAAGAAATAAAGCCGGGTGCACACAGTTACCAAGCACACTGACATGCATGTATACATTCCCATTTTCACCTATTTCTTTAAGAACATAGTTTGTCTGCTAATAACTCATACCCGTGTAACCGTCATTAGTACACCTGAGTGTTTATGTTTGCAAAATATGTATTATTGCCTATTTTATTGTGTAAAGTGGCTGATGATGCGTTCTGTTGTGTTTTCATATGCTTCGCAAATAAATCCTTTTAAGATGTAAATAAGTATCTTTAGATTTTTTTAAAAAACATTTTCCCAGAATTATATTTCTAGGATTTAGCTGTTTTGGGATTCTGACTTTAGGACTTTAGAGTAACTTTAATCTTTGGGATTCTTAACACTTTGGACTATGGCATTTGGGATTGTGTCTTTCAGGATTCCCACACATCCTGTGTAGACTCACTGGCTCTCTGCTTCCCATTTACAATGTGCAGCTCTTTCTCCCCATCAGTTTCAAGCCCCAGCTCCTCTCTCCAGCATCTGCATGAGGAGCAGCTAGGTGCTTGCAGCTTCGCGCTGGCTTTGGCTGTGGGCTGCCTGAGCTGGTGGGTTCAGGCAAGGATGCCTCCATATGAACATGCTAGCCTCTGCATGCCTGAGTCCTGCCACCCCTCCCTAGCACAGTCCTCCCATCAGGGACAAAAGACAGAGATTTGAGTCCTAGGCTCTCCTGAAAGGGGTCATGAAGACACATGCAGTTCCTGGTGCTTGTGAGCCTGTCCTACAGGTGGGGCTCAGCCATGGCTGGCCTGGAAGGCCCCACTTCTGGCTGGCGACAGAGGAGGCCCTCACGGGCCAGGAGGCTGCAGCGGCATTCTGGGGCATTTGCAGAGACCATCCCCTCCCGCTGGCTATTCAAAGCAAGGCCCAGGCTTTCTGGATGGTGGCCCCGGGGACTCCACCGGGTGGCAGGGGCTGAGGGGGGCTCAGAGTCCAGCTGGCTGCCGTGTGCCACCTGCTGCCCAGCCCCTGTGCTGAGCTGCAGGGACTGGTCCTCCAGAGAGGCCCAGGCCTGGACACCTAGCCCGGTGGGCTCCATCTTGAGCCAGCTCAGGTCCCGGACATGACCTCGACACCTCTGGTCCTGCGTGCTGGCCGAGTAGGTTAGGCCATGGACAGTGGCCATGCTGGGGGAGTTGCTGGACTGTTTCTGCTCCAGAATGTCAGGGCCCCTGGCCTGGTGCTGCCTGAAGAGCCCAGTGCCCATGTCTGGCCTTGGAGGCCACATGGCCGGGGGCTGGTCGTTTGAGCTGATCTTCAGGGCTGCCACATGGGCCGCACAGCCTGCCAGCATGGGCTCTGCATCCGGAGTGCCACCCTCGTGACCTGGCCTCCAGGGGCCTCGGAAACACCCCAGGACCCCAGGTGACCCAGGCTCCTTCTGGGAACAAGGCCAGGCAGAAGGGATTGGGGCCTTGCTTTTACTGGAAGTATCTGTTGTCGAAGTGGCTGCAGACTCCGTAGAGGAGAACAAGCCTTCGGAGCAACCTCGTGTCCCTTCCTCTCGAGAAGTATCCCTGGACAGCGTGCTGGTCCCTTGAGTGGCCCCCCCGAGGGCCTTGCTCTCTCCGGCAAGCAAGTCTGTGGTGCCCGGGTGTGCCCACAGCTCCTGCCTGTTGGGTGCTGAGCACACTGTCACCCCCTCTGTATCTGAGGCCAGGCCCTCCTTGCCCCACGATTTCTCTGTGAGTGCCCTCGGGGCTCCCTGGGGACCAGGCGGAGCTGTGGGCTGCCCAGGGGTGGGTGGGGTACGGGGCGTGGGGCCTCGACGCAGCCAGCTGACGATGCCCATGGTGATGGCAAGCTCGGTGTCACACAGCTTCAGCAGGCACTCCTTGCCCTTCCAGGAGCTCTGCAGGAAGCCCTGGCTGAGCAGGTCAGGGCCTGGTGCTGGGGCCAGGTTCTCCTCGGCCCCTACTCGGAAGCTGCACATGGACAGTGGCGTCCCCAGGGCTGGCCCCGACAGACTCTCAGACACACACAGGTCATCATCTGGGCTGGGGTCGACAGGTCCCTCGCTGGGGTCGTGGAAGAGCTCGTAGAGGGCATCCCCACTGTAGCTGTCCCGTGGGAAGGTGGCGGCAGGTGTGCCTGGGCTCTCGGCCTCCTTCTTGTCCTCCTCGAGGCCTGGTGAGAAGGAGTCATAGTAGCCCTCATCACTTGTGGACACGGATTCGGGCTGCTCACTCTTGGGGGTTCCTGTGTCGATGGAGCTGGCTTTGGAGCCGCTGCGAGGGTCCCTGCAGGGGCAGAGGGGCAGCTCAGCGAGCCCAGCTGCGTCCAGCCAGGGCTGGTCCCTGTCTGTCCCCTGGGGACCCGCAAGCCACGGGCCCAGCAGGGCACGCTGCTGCTGCCTCACTGAGCGATTCACACTGTCCCAGAACCTGGTGAAGTCAGAGGCTTCATTCTGGGCGGGCGAGGCCAGCTGCTCCACACTGCCCTGGAGGGGACCCCTGGGAACCTTGCTCTCCAGGCCCTGAGCAGCCTGGGTTGGGCTGTCTGGGCCCTCATTCAGCTCCAAGGATGGCACCGAGCTCTCATCTGCAAAGACCTCCCCACAACCCGTGAGCGAGTCGAAGCTCTGGAGTGAGGCCACGTCCTCACACAGGGCCCTGCAGAGACCAAAGGATGCATCGGCCAGGAGCTCGCTGTCCGACAGGTCCTGGCACAGGCTGTCCAGACCTGGCCCCTCACCTGAGGGGAAGAAGGCTTTGCTTCGCTGGCCTCCGGGGTCTGATGGGTCTCCTGGGGAGGACAGGCTCTTCCCCTCGGCAGCCAGCGAGGCCAAGTCCTCGGCCTTATTTCTGCGAATGTGGAATAGGTTCCTAAAGCACTTCTTGGGCCTTTTCAGGGAAATCCTCTTCCTCGGGATGCTCTTGGCCACAGCTGGCACGAAGGGCATCTGGGGCACAAAGTGGCGGTAGTCGATCATGCGCCGGCTGCCCGGGGAGCCCGGGAAGCTTGCACTGCCCACCAGCTGCCCTGTGGCAGCCGAAGCCCTGCCTGCCCCAGACACGCTGTCATGAGTCTTGCTCTTTCGCACAGGTTTGAAGGCGGCTCCACAGAGGGCTGTGGGTCCCTCCTTGGGGTCCAGCTGTGCCCCTTTGTTGGGGCATCTGTCATATCCTTGGGCACTGGGGCTGGCTTGGGGGCCCTTTTCAACATGGGGCCTCGGCTGCCCTCCTGGCAGGACTGACCAGGGGCCTGCCCCCTCCCTGGCTGGAGCCGTGGCTGCTGGGTCTGGGGGTTTCTCATGGGAAACCTGCAGGCTGGACTTGATGAAGGTCTTTCCCCTCTTCAGCTCCATGCTGCCAGTGCCCCGGCTGCTGTGGAGGAAAGCAGGAGGCACTCAGTATCATAGATGGGAGCACCGGGCTCTGGAAGACCCTGACTACCGCTCTCACACAGCTTACTCTCTGCAGGGGCCTCTGTCCCAGGAGATCCTCCTTGCAGGTCGGGGGAGAGATGGGAGTAGCCCCGCTACGCTCTCTCACTGCTCCTGCCTTTATAGACAACGGCATAATGGCACACAGTAGGAGACAAAATGAGAGCTCCCTGGGGCCTGGTGACTGCTGCACCCATGAGTGCTTGGCTCTCCCAATCCCCCTTTTAGCTCATTTGGCTTGTTCAGACCCCCACGTTCTGTGTAGAATGCTGCTCCTCAGTGTATCCGCAGCATGTCCTGAGGAGGAGGTATTATGGCCCTTCTGAGTGAGTGGGCAGAGGATCCCATTAGGGCAGTTGCCTCTTTCATCAAGGCAGCTAAAGGGACACCCACACCTGCCTGCCTCCTGGGCTGAAGGCAGCTGGCCTTCAGCTGGGGCTGTGGGGGCGTGCATGCTGCAAACTCCAGAACTGTGTGCCTATAGGGGGAGGCAAGCCTCCATCTACAGAGGCCACCAGGCAAGACACAGCCCAGCACCTCCCGGTGCATGCAGAGCACGGACAGAGAGGAATTGTGGTGGGAGATGAGCATGGGACACAGGATGGGCAGACAGGGTTGCAAGGGCAAGCAGCTGCCACCTTTTGTGCACGCATCATTGATGCGTACTGATGCCTGTGGTGCCATCCAGAGAAGGTTTCTGATGCCTGGTCTGAGTTCAGTGGGAAAGGGTGCTGGGATCTGCCCTGGGCACGGAGGTGGGCAGCAGGTGGCAGCAGTACTAGCCACTTGACTGTCCCGACCCAGCTAGGGCATCCGGCCTTATCCTGAGATCAGTGGGGAGCTACAGCCATCTTCCAATGGGTGGGTGGAAGCCAGGACTTTAATGAAGTTGGTGGTCTAGGACCACGCATCTGACCTCTGAGTGGAGGGCAGAAAAAAATGAGTCGTGAGCAGACAGGACTTGCTAGAGGCGATCCAAATGGGGTGAGGATGGGGAGCAAGGCAGATGGAGGCTGTAGGGGTAACACAGGGTCTTCCAAAGGGAAGAACACCAGGCTTTAGCAACAGCAGGAAGAGAAGCAGGCAGGGAGTTCTGAAGGCTAAGGCTTGGATCTACACCAAGAGCGTGGGACAGTCGAGGAGGGAAATGAGGGGAGGAGGGCGGGAGCTGAGCCAAGGTGAAAAAGAGCTAGAGTCTAGTTTTAACCATGCTTCCTTGGGGTGTGTGTGGAGACCTTCAGTACTCAGGAAGAGAGGACAGACTGAGCCCCTCCTTTCTGTTCCCCTCACCGTGTCCTCATGGCCCTGGCCTCAGGCTGCTCCTTTCCTCTGAAACACCTCTGTCTGCCAGGGTCTCCACCTTTCTTGCTGTTGAGTGGCCTGAGGGTCAGGCCTCTGTCAGTCTGGCCAGGGAGAGACTGTGGCTGCCTCCTTTGCCTCTCCATAAGGACTACCCGGAGGGAGACCTGCACTCATCCCCCAGCTCCTGGCTGTGAGGAAGCCTGCAGCAGGCATGAACATGACCTGGGGCTCCGTCAGCTTATGTGCCTTTCACACCCCACCCCAAGTAAGCCTTGCAGCTATCTACCAGAGACCCTGAAATGCTTCTTCATGAAGACCCACGTGGGCAAGGGGCTGCCTCATAGCCCAGTGGGCATGTTGAGGCCAAGAAGATGGGAAGGGGTGGAAGAGCTGGCATTGCAGGAGCTGGCAGGGGCAAGTCGACCAGCCTCCACCAACTCTCACCCGAGGGAAGTGCTTCCTCCCCTTGGAGCAGCGCCTCACACTTTAGGTTGGAGGATGAGAGAAGAAGCAGGCACCATGCCAGGAGAGCCACAGAACCTGGGCTGGGCTCCAACTTCAGCTCAGCTGTTGCTGGTGGCACCCTGGACAGAGGGAGAGTGCCATAAGCAGCCACACTGGCTTTTCTGCCTCTTGCCAGATGGTGCATGCCTAAGCCTTTCCCACCCTGCCCCTGCATACTCCACTCTGCACAATCCTTTGCAGTCATGATAAGGCCTCCCCAGCTCTGCTGGGCTTAGCTGCACACAGCACAGGGCTTACTCACCAAACTGTGGTTCAGATGACCCTGGCTGGAGTCTTGGTTACACCCACCTCACTAGGTGGAGATTTTGGCCCATAACCTTATGAGGGGCACACTTACTGTAACCCCCATTTTATAAAGGATAAATTCAGATTCAGAAAAGTCAATGAACTGACCCAAGTCACACAGGTATTAAGTGATAGAGCTGGGATCTGAACCCAGGTCTATCTGATTTGGAACCTGACATTCTATAAACCAACAGCTCAGACTCTTTTGTGGGAAATCTAAAAGTAGAATAATAAATCTGCTTTCATGAAAAATATTGTAAAACAATGAAAGTGAAGATTAAAAGCAAGAATCGTAGCTCACACAAATTTAGAAAAATTATAGTTGAATGTAATAATAATTCTTATGGCAGGAAATCTGGGAAATAGTCATTATGAGATCTCTATTTCCCTTATTATTTGCTATGTTTTGGAAAAAATCTTTTGATTGACATTCTTTTGGAAATAACTTCAGCCAGGCACAGCAAAGATTATTTCACTGTGTGCGGAATTTTGCAACTGCAAAAACAAAAATGTTTTATTTGATATGGATGTCTATAAATAAAACTACCAGCTTCTCAGTTCTCATACAGTCAACTGATTTAAAATCACGAACAGTTGGAAATTTCACTCCACTCTGAACTTGAAAAATGATCCCTTAAAATAGTTGTCATTGCTACAGATGGCCGGACTCAGTGTCACTAACAATGCTAAGTCCACCTCCTGAGTTTATTCAGCACTCTGCGTAGAGATTGGACAATAATCATAGGATACAGAACGATGAACCAGAGGCTGGGCAATACTGGAGCATCCCATGAACTCTAGTCTGTGTTCAGTCCAGTCCATATCCATATTAAAATATTTTATCGGAATCTGTCTCTTTGGAAACGTGTGACCTGTGATGGGGATGGGAACTCCCTGGGTGGTTGGAGGGCCCACTGCTTGGCTGGAGGCAGGCTGAGAAGTCAACTCCTGTGACAATTCTCTGGGTCAGAGTGAGATTTATGTGGACAGCCAGATGCTGGCATCGTCACTGCCTGAGGGCAGAGGCCAAATGTGTCCAGTTTCTCAATTGCGAAAATGCACTGTTTTGTAACCCTGTGGTTATAGACCCTGTCAGTGGAACGCCAGCAAGAAATGTGACAGGTCCACTCCCACAAGTGCCACATCCCTCCCGCAAGGAAAGCTCAGACCTGTCCCTACCCTCCTAGTGCCCTCTTGTCTGCAGGGCTCAGTAACCACCAACTATTCATTCTGGTACTTGATCTCACTCCCCAATGAGACTGAAAATCCTTTAAGGTCCAGGACTCCAACTATAGTAGGAGGTGACCTATTACTTAATTAAATAAACTATTTTATGTTTGAGACATCTTAGCCAAATGTTTAGATCGAAGTTCCCTAAACAGGACACAGAGTCTGAGATTTTAATTCTGTGATACAATTTATGTTAATCATTTTCTTTTCTTTTTCTTTTTCTTTTTTTTTTTTTTTTTTTTTTTTTTTTTTTTTTTTTTTTTTTTTTTTTTTTTTTTTTTTTTTTTTTTTTTTTTTTTTTTTTTTTTTTTTTTTTTTTTTTTTTTTTTTTTTTTTTTTTTTGAGACAGAGGCTTACTCTGTCATCCAGGCTGGAGTGCAGTGGCACAATCTCAGCTCACTACAACCTCCACCTCCCGGGTTCAAGCAATTCTCCTGCCTCAGCCTCCCAAGTAGCTGGGACTACAGGCACATGCCATCACGTCCGGCTAATTTTTTTATTATGTGCCTCATTTTCTAAGACAAGTTTCAGTGACACAAGGGCCCTGGGCTGAGTCTTTCATCTCTAAGATGAACTTACAAATTCCATAGGAACAGGGACCCCACGACGTATTTACTTAATCAATTCTGTTACAGGGATGTGATATTTAAACCAAACCCTAAAATACAGAAGAGGACAGCCAGGGAAAAGACACTGGACACACATTCCAGGCATAGACAACACCATTCAGAAAGGCCCTGAGGAGCAAGAGAAGGAGAATATTTAAGGGTCTGAAAGTGAGCAGAGCAGCAGGCCAGAGGGATGAGGCGTGGAGATGGGCTGTGCACACCACATCCGGCTTGAGGTCTCAGGGAGGGCCGTGCTTTTTTCAGCGAGCCAGGGGGAGGCAGCCTCCGCGGGCATGTGACAGGGGCCTATTCTCACTTTCAAAGATGACTCCAGTTGCAGGTGAAAATGTACAGTGGAGACACGGAGGTGAGTTAGGAGCCCAAGCAGGGTTTAGGAAACAGAAGGTGGAGGCAGAGACTCCTGTGTCTGTGCACCTGCCATCACAGTGCTTTACACAGCACACACAGACGTGAATTTATTGCAAATTGGGCAAATGAACTTATTCTACTGGTTGCTTTTCTACATGACTAACTCAGGCTTAGCTGCCCAGCATTTTCTTTTTCCTTTGAGAAGATAATTCTGTGCCTTTCTTTCCTTTCTTAACATAAAAGTGTCTGGCTGTTTGATTTCATGGAGCAAAATAAAAACCCTGAAGGAATACACATGTAACAGAAACGACTTGAGACGTAAAACATTTGGCTAATTGTTTCGGTATTTGCTGTGCCTTTCCTGGTGTACAGGAAAGTCACAGCAGTGAGCTACAAAGGAGTATATGGTGATTAAAAAAAAAAAAAAGCGTAGGCACAGGACCTCTGGACACCGAGCTGGGGGCAGAGTTATGGAGCAATAGTTCTCGGTAGTAGGCTGCCTTGTCATGGGAGGGCTGGAATGAGGGCCACTGTGGGGAAGGAAAGCGACCGTGCTCTGGGGTGGGGGTGGGGGTGGGAGTGGGAGTAGGGAATAAAGCAGAAATAGAATCTGCGGTGAGAGCACCACCAAGCCACCCAACCCCCACGCTGGGGAGACAAAGGGTCCTCTGGGGAGGGAAGGTCCTGGCCCACCTTCTCGGAGGGCGCCTCGGGGAGGTCCTGGCCTGCCCAGGGGCAAGGAGACGGGCCTCAGAGCCTTATCGGCTCTCCTCCAGCCCCTGCATCCGCGGGCGAAGGGTTTCTTCGCTTCACTAGCCCAGACCTAAAAGGGTCACCGCCCCCAGGTCCCTGACTGCGCCTGGCACAGCTGGGTCGAGGGTGCCGACCCTGCTTCCTGCACTCAGCCCACCCATCGCGCCAGATAACGCACCAAATTCCCCAATCCTCGCCCTCCCCCCAGGGTCCACAACAGCGGGGCAGGACTCACGCAGCCTCTTGGGGCCTTGGCGACTTACCGCTGGGGGCCGGCAGAGTAACAGGGCGCGGCCGCGACAGGGTCGGCCACCGCGTTCGAGCGCGAGCCGCGCTCAGCACCACGGTCAGCTCCCGGCACCGCGAGCCACGGCCCGGAGCGGGAGGCGCGGCGTCCCCACCCACCCACCGCGGCTCCAGGGACTCCGCGAGGTCCGGCAGGCGAGGGTTAAGCCGCCGGAGGCCGGCGGGAGGGAAGGGCCCGGCGGGCGCTGGCGCTGGTGCGCGGGGGTGGCGGGGGGCTCGTCGGCCGCGGTGAGGACTGCTCCTCCCGGCCGCCGCCTCCCTGCGCCGCGGCTCGGGCTGCGCTCCGGCCGGCTTTGTCTGTGCGTGTCGCCCCGTCTCTGTTTCTGGGTGTCTTTGCCTCCACCCGGCTGCGGCTGTGCCTCCCTCAGGCGCAGTCGTCTCCCCTCGCCCCCGTGCGCACGACGCCCCCGCCGCAGTCCCCTCTCCGGGGAGAGCACAGGTGTGGGAGCCCCTCCCCCTCAGCCCCCAGCGTCAGTCGCGCCGACCGCAACGCACTCGGAAGGGCTGGGCCACCCGGAGCCTCGTCCTGAGTCCTACCCAGGATTCGGAGCGGGCCTGCGAGAAGGGGCAGGCCAGTCTGGGGCTGCAAGACAGGGTCTTCCCTTGGAGAAGGGACCTGATTCTATTATTAATGAGAAGGAAAGAGGCAGTTGCCCTGCAGGTACTCACTGTGTGGGGTTGCTGGTGCTGTGCTCTGCCGCAATCTTGGGGGAGGAGCAGAAATGCTGTGGGGACCCTCTCTCCGCCGAGCTGAGGACAAGGGGTTTGCACGCGGGGTTCACTGCCCGGGGCTGGGGTGGATTAAGTAACTCCAGGAAGGCTCAGGCAGTCGTGCCAGGAGTGTGGGGCGGGTGCGTGGGGTGGGGAGGGCGGGAGCGTACAGCCGGTGCTGGGGAGGGGCTAAGGCCAACGGGAGGCTCGGACCGAGGTGTGCCCAGGCTGGATAGGACTGGAAGACGCAGGAGTCTCGGGCCAGGCTGGCGCTGCAGCTGAAGGGAGGGCAGAGCTCAGGTGGATGAGCGAGGCCAGGCCTTTCCCTGAGCTTGGTGGGCTCCCTCCCAGTCACCCTGTCCGAGGGCCCAGGACACAGAGTCGTCTCACCCCAGAGCCATGAGGCCACTCATCCTCCAGGCAGGACAGTCCCCACCCTTGGGTGACCCACCTTCTTGTATTTTGTAGATTTGAGCCCACTTTCTATGCAGCGACTAACTCAGCATGATCCCAGAGGCCCCCTCGCCCACGTTATTGGTGGTCCTGACCTTTTCTGGCAGATCCTGGCTGTGGGAGTTCCCTGTTTTTCTCTTAATTAGGAACAAGGCAGTTTCTGCCTCATTGCCACATACTCACCAAGTCAGGGGTAGGACTCTCGCAGACCCCCACAGTCCTCCTTTTGTTAAAATTGATAAGCATTAGCCTCCCTTATTATCCTCTCCCTTCTTTTGCATTTAAGGATTTTTTTATATTCCTTATAAAATCATATAATTGTGAGGACAATTACAGACTTAGCTTCTTCCAGTGAGTGATAATTGCTGATTTTCGACCAGTGCAAACTGTTCTAAGCCCTTTACTTTATCATTTCAGAGAGTTTTAAAACATCCTTAACTTTTGGGTAACATGAAAATATATATTTAAAATTTTTTATTTCCCCAAGATGTGGGATCAGGTCTTCCCCAAGGGCCCTTGGAAAAATCTTTTGCACTAGGCTACCCAATTCAGATACCACTGAATGATTTTTCTTAAATGTTATTCTAATGTGAACTGACATTTTGTTTTTGCAATATACTGACTTAGATTTCTCATCTGTGTTTTCGAGCAGTGGATGTAAACCTTTCCTTTCCTCGCAGTAGCTTCTTGGTCACTTGATTTGTTTCCAGGGTCTCAGACCTTCTGGCCACACTATCCCTTGCTTTCTTGGCAGATCAAAGAGTGAACTGTGAGCACAAACAAGCCGGCCATCCACAGTGCCAGTCAGGTCAGCTGCATTTGTGGGGTACTATCAGAACTACTGCTCTGAGTGAGTGATTCTTCTGTCTCAACCTCCCAAGTAGCTGGGACTGCAGGCATGTGCCACTACACCAGACTAATTTTTGAGTTTTTAGGAGAGCTGGTTTTTCAGCATATTGGCCATGCTGGTCTCAAACTTCTGACCTCGTGATCCACCCACCTCAGCCTCCCAAAGTGCTGGGATTACAGGCGCTAGCCACTGCACCCAGCCTCTTGCATATTTTCTAAACAATGAACAGTTGATTTCTTTTTCTTTATTGTGCTAAAATATACATGATATGAAATTTACCGTTTACCCCTTTTTAAGTGTATAGTTCAGTGACAGTTACACTCACGTTGTTGTGCAGCTATCATCACAGTCTGCTTCCAAAACATGTTCCTGTCCCCAACAGAAATTCTGTACCCATTAAGCACTAAAACCCCTTCTCCTCCTCTCCCCCTAGCTGCTGGCAACCACTATTCTACTTGTTTTTCTCTGATTTTGACCACTCTAGGTGCCGCATAGAAGTGGAATCATACAGCATCTGTCTTTTTGTGGCCGGCTTATTTCACTTAGCATAATGGTTTCAGGATGCATCCATGTTGTAGCATGTGTCAGAATATCCTTCCTTTTTAAGACTGGATATTATTCCGTTGTGTGTAGAGAACACATTTTGCTTATCCATTCATCTGTCAATGGACCCTTTGGGTTGCTCCATCTTTGGCTCTTGGGAATAATTCTATTATAAGCAGCAATGTACAAATATCTGTTCAGGTTCCTGCCTTTAGTTCTTTGGAATAGAAACCATGGAATTACAGTTGCTGGATCATATGGTTTCTGTGTTTAGTTTTGTGAGAAGTTATGATGCTGTTCTCCACTGTATACAGTTTTACGTTCCACCCGCAATGGAGAGCATTTCTTCATATCCTTGCCAACACTTGCTATTTGCTGAGTGTTTTTGTTTGTTGTTTGTTTATAAATAGTAGCCATCCATTAGGATGGCTGTGAAGTGGAATGTCATTGTAGTTTTGGTTTATATTTTCCTAATGAGTAGTGATATTCAGCATCTTTTTATGCTTATTGACCGTTTGTACATGTTCTTTGGGGAAATGTCTATTCAAGTCCTTTCTCCATTTTTAATCAGATTGTTTGTCTTTATTGTTGAATTCTAGGAGTTGTTTATATATCCTGGGTGTTAATCCCCTATCCAATGTTTATTTATTTATTTATTTGTTTATTTGTTTTTGAGATGGCGTTTTACTCTGTCGCCCAGGCTGGAGTGCAGTGGCACGATCTTGGCTCACTGTAACTTCCGCTTCCCAGGTTCAAGTGATTCTCCTACCTCAGCCTCCCGAGTAGCTGTGGTTACAGGCAGGTGCCACCACACTCGGCTAATTTTTTGTATTTTTAGTAAAGATAGGGGGTTTCACTGTGTTAGCTAGGATGGTCATATGATTTGCAAATATTTTCTCTCATTCTGTGGATTGCCTTGTCATTCCTGATGAGTGGCTTTTATTAATGTCCATTAGGTCCAGGTTGTCTATTTTTTGGATTGTTTCTTGAACTTTTTTGGTGTCATATCAAAGAAATCATTGCAAAATACGATGTCACAAAGATTTTCTTCTAAAAGTCTTATACTTTTAGCTCTTTGATCAATTTTTAGTTGATTTTTGTATATAATATGAGGTAAGAGTCCGATTTCATTTTTTGATTCAGTTTTCCCAGCATAATTTGTTGAAAAGACTGTCCTTTCTCCATTGAATGGTCTGGGCATTCTTGTTGAAAATCATTTGACCAAATACCTGAGGGCTTGTTTCTAGGCTCTCTATCCTGTTTTATCAGTCTGTATGTCTGTCTTTGTACCACAGTGTTTTGATTACTGCAGCTTTCTCCCAGTCTATTTTGTTAAAACAAAAAGCATTCAAACATCTTTATTTTAAAATTTTATGTTGAGGCTCTCTGGCTTAGCTATATTTCTTGTTTTTATCACTCTTATTAACAACCATGCCCTTCAACACTGGGGAAAAAAATAATGAAACACAGTTTATTTGACATAATCTCATTTAACCTATAAAAGGGCTTGGGTAGCAAAATGATAGGGTCTGAAACTGATTGGACCTGGGTGTTGTCTATTCCAACAAGTGGGAGGAGTAGGGCTTGAAAGAGCCCCTGGGCAACAAGCATAGATTCCCAGCCCCACACACACTTGGCATCCACACACACAAACTTCCTCCTGTATCCAAGAGAACTCACACAAAGTCCTGCCTCTCCCTAATCACTCCATTAAAGCATTAGGCTCTGTTGGCTTTATTTTCCCAGGATTTTTATTATTTTCTTCATACCTGTATTTCTCTCTGGTCATCGTTCCATCTTTCTATTCATCCACCTATCCACATCCAACAAGTATTTATTTGGTGACTGTGACATCCCAGGTACTGTACTTGGCATTGGGAATAAATCAGATAAAAAGCTCTGCCTTCAAGGGGCTTAGATTTTGATGAGGGAGATAGGCAATAAATAAAATAAATGTAGATTAAGTTGGTTATAAGCAAGTTGACTGGTTAGCTATGGAGAAAAATAAGGTGGGCTAAGAGGCTGGGAAATGATTAGAAATAGAGAAAACCTTGAGGATGCTTATAATGGCATTGATTATAATGCAGTCTAAAAAAGAATGTACCTTTCTGGTCCCAAACTGGTAATGGTTAAATAAATTTTGGTTACATTCATGTAGTGGGGAATTATGCAGCCACTGAAAATACGTTGGGCACCATATTTTTGAACCTGGGAAATAAAATGATATTCATGAAATGTTTATAAATAAATGGCAGCACACAAAAAAAAATACATACAATCTGATTTGAATTCTATAAAATAAATGTATTTAACAAAACGACTTGAAAATATATTCTAAAATGTTTAAAAGATTGTATTTGTGTGTAGAATTATGAGTGGCTTTGTGATTTTTTTCTAAATTTTTATAAAACAACATAGCTGATATAAAAAACCTACCGACACGCATGTAATACACACACACACACACACACACACACAGAATCATGCAGTATATAATGGCATTTTGGTCAATGAAGGACTGCATATACCACAGTAGACTCATAAGATTATAATGGAGCTGAAAAATTCCTATCTCCCGCTGGCTAGCAGGTGTACTACACCCTCCCTCTTTCCGAAAGTGCAAGTGCCTTCACATACATTAACTTCCTTCCAGTCCTTCCCGATGTCTTCCGTGTAGTTTTTAACCTACGATTTTAGTTACAACTTGCTTTTCCCTACTCACCTAACTGCTGTAATAATTGTCACGATCATTGCCATCTGCTTCTGCTTTGGGCCAAGTGACGGCTCTTCTTTCTTCTCAACAGTGTTGTGTGCATAGCAGACGTGCAGCCAGCATTGACTCATGCCTGAAAGAGCATGCACTCCTACAAAATCTGCAGCGTGTGCTTGCACATCACCTCATCGGGCCCCTGCAGCCCATGGAAGGAAAAGGCAGATGCCTGCCCCAACTGCCCTGAGCCCTACTTGCTGAGCAGATCCCTAAAGTCCTCGGTTAAGCTCTCACCCTGCATAACTCTTTTCCTCAGAAGAAGTCACTAGTGGGACACCTCTTCCTAGGATCTCTATGCAGGGAATGGGCTGGATGTGTACAGACCTAGCCACCATGCCTTTGGGGGCCAGTGTCACGGCCAGGCCATGACTCTAAAGAATGAGGTGGGCTGGGCACGGTGGCTCACTCTTGTAATCTCAGCACTTTGGGAGGCCAAGGCGAGTGGATCACTTGAGGTCGAGAGTTCCAGACCAGCCTGGCCAACATGGTGAAACCCTGTTTCTACTAAAAATAGAAAACATTAGCTCGGTGTGGTGGCACGTGCCTGTAGTTCCAGCTACTCGGGAGGCTGAGGCACGGAGGTTGCTGTGAGCAGAGATTGTGCCTCTGCACTCTAGCCTGGGCAACAAGAGCAAAACTCTGTCTAAAAAAAAAGAATGAGGTGGAAGGGGGGCGTCCTTAGGAAAAATGTCCTGCTGAGAGGGTAAGGGGCACAGGACACCGCTGTGTTAGAGCCTGTCCCAGAAGGGGGTCCTGATGATGTCCTTACTGGTTTGGGATGAGATGGCAGGAAGCGCTAGCAGTGAGTGGGGCTGAGGCAGCAGATGAAGCCATTTGCTCCTGTAGGGGACTGGCCCTCAGTCTCTCTGTGAGGCTCCAAGAGGCTGTCTCAAGTATTCCTGAGTTATCCACACCTGGGGAAAGGAAGTCGGGCCATATATTTAACATTCATCATGGGCAGAGGGCTGCTTTCAGAGGCAGTAAGGGTCATGCACTCCTGACCTATTCTGGGAATGAACTGAGGATGTTCCAATGCCCAGAAAAAGGTCTTAGCAGAACCTAACAACGTGAAAGGTCATTGGGTGGTTTGCTCATCTTCTGAACAATACAAACAAAACACACATATAAACAATACATCGGTTATTTGCTGATCTTTTATAAGTGGTTGATCTTTTCTTTCTGTTGCTTCCAACTTCCCTGGTAACGTATCTATTGCAGATTTCTTTTTATTTATCTTATTTATTTATTTATTTTAGAGATGCAGTCTCGCTCTGTCGCCCAGGCTGGAGTGCAGTAGTGCAGTCTCGGCTCACTGCAGCCTCCATCTCCTGGGTTCTAGCAATTCTCCTGCTCAGTCTACCGAGTAGCTGAGATTACAGGTGCTTGCCATCATGCCTGGCTAATTTTTGTATTTTTAGTAGAGATGGGGTTTTGCCATGTTGGCGAGGCTGATCTCAAACTTCCTACCTCAAGTGATCCACCCACTTCAGCCTCCCAAAGTGTTGGGATTACAGGCATGAGCCACCATGCCTGGCCCTTATTTATCCCTTATTAGGTCCAATTGCTTCCTGGATCTGAGTCTTGCCACCTTCAAATAATTGTAGAATAATCTCAGGCTTTATCTCTTCAAATTTTGTTTTTTCTTCATTTCCCTATTATTCCCTCTTGGAATCTAGTTATGTTAAATCTTCTTCATCTCTCTTTTATGTCTCTCCCTCTTCAAAATGTATTTTTAAATCTTTTTGGGTTGGATTATGTATAATTTCTTTGGATATGCCTTTTATTGCCTCAGTTATTTTTTGTGGCAACTTTTCTGCTGTCTATTGAGCTTTTAACTTTAATTACGATATAATTCATTTTCAGAAGTGTTGTTTGTCTATCCGTTCCCCTTTCAAGTCTGCCTGCTAATTTTTGTAATGCCTCATTAATTGTTCATATTTGTAAGTCTCTCTTTTATTTCTTTAAACCCTTTAAACTTACTTCACATTCCGCGTCTGATCTGAAGTCTTTGTCTGATTCTTCTTTTTTCTTGGCTCTCTGTCATATTATATTCCTTGTGAGCTTTGAAATTTTTTTTCACAATAAGCTGACCAATTTCGTTGAACTTTATCTGTGGGAATTTCTTGAAGCTTTAGTCGGGATTGACTTCCTTCATTTGAGCTCATTTCCTCTAGTTTTCAAGGGGCTCTACCCATGTGACATCACTTTTAAAATTTAAAATTTATCCAATTTTATAATTGGGGGTTTTTTCTGCTTTGGGGTGCAAATCCACACAGTGACTGACTTACGCTCATAAAGCCTCAGGTGAGTTTCCCCCCTCGAGCCACTGTTGGGCCCAGGAAGCTTTCTTTGCAGGCTCCTTCAACTCAGAGTCCACACTTAGGTTCCGCTAAGGTTTGAGTGTTTGTGTTCCCTCTTGAATTGCTCTTGAAATGTAATCTCCAACGTAATAGTATGCAGAGGTAGGGCCCTGGGGAGATGATTAGGTCTGAAGGCTCCCTCACTGTGGGTGGCAAGATGGCTTTTAAAAAGGAGGCCTCCCACAGCATGTGACCCCCTTTGTCATTCTGTTCTTTTGGCTGTGCGAGGATACAGCATTTGTCCTCTCTGGAGGATGCGGAGAGATGGGATCCTCACCAGAAATCACACCTGCTTCACCCTAATCTTAGACTTTGGACCCTCCAGAACTGTGAGAAATAAATTTCTATTTTATTTACCTCGCCCCTGCTGTGATGTGTTGCTCTAGCAGCAAGAATGAACGAAGACAGGCTTCCAGCTCTATGCCAATGTCCCCTCTCAGACGCCTCACCCTGGGACCCTGTGTCCCCTCTCCCAGCCCCTCTCAGTGGATAGACCTTGAGGTTTTGCAGATGCCCTTAGGCCAAAACTGATAGTGACCTTCCAGGAATCCATCTTTGTGGATAAATAAATAAACTTAATCCATTAAGACCATTTTTGGTCTTAATCAATGACTTATTCAAGGTACTTGTTCAATATTAAACCTTGCTATGTAAACTATTTTCAAAAGAAGCATGCCTTAACATGTTCACTACCATCTCTCAGAGGTGGGGGGATAGGCACTCACTTTTCCCAGAATCTCTTCCCTCACCCACAGTCAGCTCTCAGGAGCGGCACTACGCATCGCATCGGACTAAATAGAAGTGAGCTCCTGACACCGCATCCAGTGCTGTGTTAGGCTGTGATCACTTCCTGTTGTCAGGGTTATTTCAAAATTTTAGTTTAGACTCAGCTGAGTCTAAATCCAGGGGATCCTTCTATGGTCCAGCAGGTCTTTGAGATTAAGAAGGGGTAGAGTCCCTTCAGTCACACCAAAAAACAGCAACAGAAACCTCAGTCTTTTGTATACATGTGTAGAGGTATGTAGAGGTATCTATCTTTGATCACTAGAGAGACACAAATTAAAAACATGTGAGGGGCAGGGCTCTGTAGCTCATGTCTGTAATCCTAGCATTTTGGAGGCCAAGGTGGGTGGATCACCTGAGGTCAGGAGTTCGAGACCAGCCGGGCCAACATGGTGAAAAACTCCGTCTCTACTAAAAATACAAAAATTAGCCTGGCATGGTGGTGGATGCCTATAATCTCAGCTACTCGGGAGGCTGAGGGAGGAGAATCACTTAAACCCAGGGGGTCAGAGGTTGCAGCGAGCCAGTATCATGCCACTTTACTCCAGCCTGGGCAAAAAGTGCTAAACCCCATCTCAAAAACAAACAGAAAACAAACAAACAAAAAACATGTGAGTCAGATACTGCTGCACACCTGCTAATACGTATCTCTACATACCTATGAAAAAGAGGGTTTTGTTGTCATTTTGTTTCTGGCCTGGCTGCTCAAGAGATTCTTTCAAGTACAGTAACTATCCATTCGATTTCCATAATGCTCTCTTTAATTATTCTAAAACCTGTGTTTACTTTCACTTCTTCTTGCTCATTTTTCTTTCAGTATTCTCCTCCAGTGCTCTGTGGCATCATATGGGAGCCTGAGGCAAAAGGAAAAAATTGATCCTGTCTTTATTTAAAAGTTTGACATTTTGCTCATCATGGATTTTTATTTTTGAGAATATCGCAATAAAACAGAGATGTCCAATCTTTTGGCCTCCCTGGGCCACACTGGAAGAAGAATTGTCTTGGGCCACACATAAAATATACTGAACATCAGTACATCATGCTGTATGGCATATTTCCTGTTCATGTAGGAACCATTAGCCAACTAAACCTCCTTTCTTTAAAATTTACCTAATCTTGGGTATTTCTTTATAGCAGCTTGAAAATGAACTACAAGTGTAACAATAGCTTATGAGCTAAACAAAAAATCACCAAAAATCTCATAATGTTTTAAGAAAGTTTATGTATTTATATTGGGCTGCATTCAAAGCCATTCTGGGCAGCTGCTTGGACAAGCTTGCATTAAAATGTGATTTGTCTTGATGACTGGGTGCCAGTGCCCTGCGGTTTCCTCCTCACTTGCCTCCTCTCGTCCCCTGCTGTCCTCTTCCTTCCTCGCCAGGAATGGCAGAGTCCACTCTCTCTGTGCAGCTTCCTATTTAATTTTGTTTCCACAATTGTTTAATCTTCTACTTTCTTTAGGCACTGCTGATTTATGCTCCTTCGCCTTTTGTTATTTTGTCGTAATTTCCATGCACTCATGTTTTCCTGTTTTTGTTATTGTTTTGCAGAAATTATTGCTTCACTGAACACTTTTTAGTTCTTTCTTTCTCTCTCTCTCTCTCTCTCTCTCTCTCTCTCTCTCTTTCATTCTTTCTTGCTTGCTTGCTTGAAGTCAAAATTGAAATGTAAAATCTCAGTCTGCATTTGACCCAGGGCACCATTTTTCTGGCACAAGATCTCATCTGCTACCTGTCTATTGTCCTCGTGGTCGTCGTCCTCTTCTTTTCTCTTCTTCCTCTTCCTTCTCCATGGACTGCACTTTGAGTAGGGAGGGCCTAGAGTATAGTTTAAGAGACAAACCAAACCCACAGGAACCCATTCCCTTCTTCCCAACGGCTGCCTTCTGAGCTTGGGCTCTCTGGGCATTCAGGGCTTGTTTCACAAACCTTTCTGCCTATGTGATATGGTTTGGCGGTTTCCCCACCAAAATCTCTTCTTGAATTGTAATACACACATGTTGAGGGAGGGATCTGGTAGGAGGTGATGGATCATAGGCATGGCTTTCCCCATGGTGTTCTCATGGTAGTGGGTGAGTTCTCATAAGATCTGATGGTTTTAAAAAGTGTTTGGCAGTTCCCTGCTGCACTCTTCTCTCTCTCCTGCTGCCATGGAAGATGTGCCTTGCTTTCCCTTCACCTTCTGCCATGACTGTAAGCTTTCTGAGGCTTCCACAGCCATGTGGAACTGTGAGTCAATTAAGCATCTTTTCTCTACAAATTACCCAATCTCAGGTATTTCTTTATAGCAGTGTGAAAAGGAACTAATACGCTGTGCATGGTCAAGATTCTTTTAGACTTGGAGGCCTGTGGTAATTTTCTTGAACAATGTAGGAAGCTTATAAGAGAAATTGATCAGAACTTCCCTGTAGGAGATGAAGAGGGGACCAAAGGTTCACACTTTGTTGGTGGTGCTCCTGAGCCATGGAGTCCTTCAGAGAGTTAGAAGGGACAATTGTCAAGTCATCTGGTCCAGCAGCTACCCTACAAACTCACCTTTGAATTCACTCCTTTGAATCTGAAATTAAATTCAGTCAATTCTCTGTGGAATGGTATAGTTTACAGGTGAAGTACAGTGCCTATTTATGTTTGGCAAAATTTTTAAAGATAACATTTTAATAAATTTACTTATTTATCAACAAATAAAAATGTCTGTATTTATCTTGTATGTGTTGTTTTGAAATATGTGTGTTGTAGAATGGCTAAGTCAAGCTAATTAACATGTGCATTGCTGATATCGTTTGGCTCTGTGTCCCCACCCAAATCTCACGTTGAGTTGTAATCCCCAGTGTTGGAGGTGGGGCCTGGCTGGAGGTGAGTGGATCACGTGGGTGGATTCCATCCCCTTGGTGCTGTTCTTGTGACAGTGAGTTCTTTAGAGACCTGGTTGTTGAAAAGAGTGTGGCACCTCCCCCAGCTCTCTCTTGCTCCTACTCTGGCCGTGTGACGTGCCTGCTCCCCCTTCTCCTTCCATCATGATCATAAGTTTCCTCAGGCCTCCCTAGAAGCTGAGCAGATGCCAGTATTATGCTTCCTGTACAGCCTGCAGTACCATGAGCAAATTAAGCCTCTTTTCTTTATAAATTATCAATCTCTGGTATTTCTTTTTTTTTCTTTTCTTTTTTATTTTTTGAGACAGAGTCTTGGCTCACTGCAACCTCCGCCTCTTGAGTTCAAGCGATTCTCCTGCCTCAGCCTTCCGAGTAGCTGGAATTACAGGCATGCGCCACCATGCCCACCAATTTTTTTGTATTTTTAGTGGAGACGGCGTTTCACCGTGTTGGTCAGGCTGGTCTTAAACTCCTGATTACAGGTGATCCACCTGCTTCAGCCTCCCGAGTGCTGGGATTACAGGTGTGAGCCACCATGCCCAGCCTGGTATTTCTTTATAGAGAATGAACTAGTAAGATTACTTCACATACTTGTCATTTTCTGTGGTCGGTCGTGTTTGTCCTCTTCTTTCCCACACCCCCTTTTGTAGTGGTGGCTTTGCATAGCAGCTTTGCTGGCTTCCTTCTGATTGAGCTCCTCTGGAAGCAGCTATTGGCAGGAGGCTCTGTGGAAAGTGGTCTGGGCTGTTCTTACATGTGGCATGAGGCCACTGTGTTTAGCTTTTTCAATCCTCAGCTTAGATCTGCACCCAAAGGCAGCTCACGCAGCTCAGTACAGGTCTCCCTCCTGCCCTACTGCAACTCACAGGCTCTTCCTGAAAAATATGGCTTTTCTGCATGACCTGGCACAGCCCATCACCTTCTCTCAACCACACCAGTCCTGGGAAGCCCCAGCTTGTCCTTTGCTCCCAGTTTCTGTTGGCCCCCATTGGTTTGTCATTTAAGATGTACCTTCACCTTAAGAAACATGTTCTGCTAGCTGTCTTTGAGCTCCAAAGCTGGGAGGTTCTGCCAAGTGCCTGCCGTCTCTTGGTTAGTGTGCCTGCACCTGGCAGTCTTCCCTTCTATTCTGGGGCTCTGAATTTTAAATGTCTCTTCATTTTATCAAAGGTAGCATCTTTGTCTCTGTTCCTCTTCTTCCTGGTTCTTTTGAGTGCCTTTTTAGAAGAGAAATGGGAAACACTCCAACATTTTAGAAGTAGAGGCTTTACAAAGGGTTTTGAGCAGGAAATGACCTGTTAGGCCTTTCTGGCTGAAGTCTGAAGGAGGAACCACAGGGAGAACTGAGTCCAGTTGCTTCAATTTTCTCATTTGCATGATGAGGAAACAATAGTACCTAATTGTCAGGGTCATTGTGAGAACCAAGCAAGGTCGCAGGTGCACAGGTCTGGCAGGTAGTAAGTGCTCTCAGCAGGAGAGTGGATGGCCAGGACGGCCTCGTGAGGCACACCATTTAGAATCACTGCCTTCACTTGAGGGATGAGGAATCTGAGTCCTGGTGCTGAATGATTTGCGCAAATTGATGCAGCTTGTTCTCAGCGGAGCAGATAGAGAGCCTAACCCTTCCACCACTGCACCCCACACCACCATGTGTTCACTGTACAGCTGCTGGAGAATTGGGCCGGCTGTGTGGAAGGATGGGTAGGCAACTTTGGTGGCGCCCCCAGAACTCAGATTCTGGACACTTAGGCCTGGGTCACTGGTCAAATTTGTAACCAGATTTACAGACTTTTTTTCCATAGAGCAGACTGAGCTGCCCACCCTGTGAGAGATTTACCCACACTGCATGAGTTCATAAGGAGGAAGAAACAGAGGGATGGACTCTGGGTAAATCCATCCCCGCCCCAGCAGACAGCTCCACGTGTCTTTGGGTATTAGGAATGAGATATCTTTTACAACTTTCATTTTTCTAAATCAGTGCTGCATTCTTATTATGATAATGTCAATATCACTGATGAGCTCAGTAGTGTACCAGGATCATGTTTCTTTCCTTGTACTTTTTATTTTTTCTGGAGTTGCTTCTTTTTATTTGTTTAGTTTTCCATGTATCTGTGACTGCTCAAACTCTTCAAGGACTGTGTAAATAAACTATATTTCTCACACGGTCAAATGCATTCCTTATTTATCAGCTTGGTTCACTTCTTTCTGGGTATCTCCCCCGTGGCACTCTCTCTCCTACTCCTGTGGGACCAGCGGCACCGACCCAGTCCAAGGATTTCTCTTCACCACCACCTGGGGAAGTCTGACTCCTTTCCTGGACTGGGTCATTTTCCTACTCCTTGGCTAATTCACTGGTTTTTCTGTAATCAGTATTCTAGTAGCTTCCTTAGGTAAATTTTTGGAGACTTTGTATGTCTAAGATAATTTTATTCTACTTTTACATTTGACTGAGTGCTAAATTCTAGGCTGGGAATATCTTTCCCTCAGAATGAAAAAGGAATTGATCCTATTTCTTCCATTAAAAAAAAAAAAATTCCTATCAGCTATTTGCCCTATTTCTCCCTGGAAACTTTTAGGATTATTCCTGCTGTTCTGAAATGTGCTGGTAATATAACTTGGTGGGATTTTTTTTTCATATATTATGCTGAAAAGTCAGTGAGCTCTTCAAATCTGAAAACTAAACTTGGAGAAATTTTTTTGAATATTTTTGTGATTTCCTCCTTCTGAAACTCCTAGTATGTCTATGTTGGACTTCCTGGATTGATCCCTTGATTTTATTATTGTCTCTACTTCCTGATAGATTTTCTCAAATTTATATTCCTATTCTATTTGAGCTTTTCATTTCTCATGCATACGTTTTTATTTCTAAGAGCTCCTGGCAGGTGTTAGGAGTGTTCTGGAGGGCCCCAGTTGTTCCTTTTCTCAGAGTCCCTCTTCCTAGAATCCCGGATTCCCTATTTTCCATCATTTCCTTTATATAGATTCCAGTTTCCTTTGTCCCTGCATTGCCTTTTTCCTCTGCATTCCGTCCTCTCCTGCGTTTGCTTTGATCTGTGCATTTCATTTTGGAGGCTTCCACCACGGATGGCGGGTGAGGAACCTGCGGGGGTCTGCTGACAGATATGCAGCCTGTTGCACACTCTGAGGAGTCTGGGCCCACTCGGCTTCTCTGGAGACAGATCCTCAGGTGCCTGCCCTTTGGGGTGAAGCCTCAGCTCCTGGCAGCCTGGAGAGAGGACTGGGCCTAGTCTCACCCCCTCCCCAGCTGAGCCTCTCTGGAAGGGCAGTAGGGCTGTTGCTCCCCCTCAGGCCGCCCCAGGCTAAGTGCTTTTCTCTCAGAAGAGCACTTAGACCTGGGTCACCAGTCAGATTTGTAACCAGATTTACAGACTTTTTTTTATCCTGCTGGCCTCAGGAGAGAAAAACAGACCACTCAATCAGCTGAGCGCAATAGATTCTGCAAGAGCACATCACTGTCTCAAGTGTCCTTTGACTCCCCAGCCATGGCACCTCTGGGGCAATCCCAGACACTGTCTTATCTCGGCCCCTGTTTGATCAAGCTCACAGCCATCTGCTGCTCTGTAGGGCTCTGGCGACAGGACAGCCCTGGGGGGTTGTCAGGGAAGCACAAGGAGCTCTCTAAGGACTTCAGTCCCTGGAACCAGTCAAGGAAGGTGCTGTTTCTCCCATCTCTGCACCTTCCAAGGAAACGCCCTTTTCCCTGGAAGGGATCCTGGGCCCCTGACACCGCTGCTGATGCCGAGGTGGAGGGGAAGCCCTGTCCTGTGCTGAGGAGTCAGCGGGTAGGAGCATGGGCAGGCAGTCCTTCCTGCAGGGTTGCTTGCCTCTTGCCTGCTGGGTCTGGGTCTGGGCTCCCTGGATTTCTCCCGGACTTTGTTACCTGCAGGGTCCTAGCTGTGCTCTGAAGCGGGCACATTCAGAAGCTGGGCCCCAGGATGAGGAGATGAACTAGTAAACTCTACTGAAGTTGCTAGCAGGCTAGGGGCACAGTGACCCTCCAAGGCACTCAGGCTAGTTTTGGAGACAAGCTTAACCAGCAAGAAGTAGAGTGAGAAGCTGTTTGTTGCTTGCCTTGTGGGCACTGGATGTGGAGCTGGCTGCAAGGCTCAGGGAATTTCCTGGAGGAAGCGTGGGACAATCCAAAGAGTCTGGGTTGACATTCTATACATGGCTGCATGCAAACATTTAAAACTTTTAAGAGAATACAGTACACCAAGGAGACTATTATTATCTATTATGTCTATTAGGAGGATAATACCAAGAGTTTGGAGTATGCTCCTTAGCCAGAGTCCCCATAAACCAAATCACCTAAATTAAATAGATCAAATAATGTGCTAGATAAAAAATTTACTCGCTTAACTAAGCAGCCTCTTCATTAATCTCTGACAACTGAATCTCTATAATGCCCAAGTGAGGTATTTCTCCATAGGCCCCAAGTGCCAGCAGCTGTACAGATACTTCTGTTTAACCAGTAAATAATCTAGAGCAATTCTGTCATGTAGCATAATTTTTACAAGAGAATTTAAAGTCTGTTGTGTAACCGTAGCATTTACAGCAGAATCTGCTCTAGAGCCCGTCATGAGGGATACAATCTAATCATTGCTTCTTTTACTCTAAACCATGGAAAAAGGGCCTAATGAATGATGCCTTTCTAAAGAATGAAGTCCTCTTAGAAGTGTTCTCTTTAACTCATGATGTGTATTGATGAGCGAAGCCATGTTCTGACTGATTAGGAGGCAACATATGTACCAGTAGAGTCTCTCAACTATATGGGACCATCACATTCCATCTATCAAAGTATAAGGTTATCCACCTATGAGGCTAGCTTCAAAATCCTTCACAAATAAAAGTATAAAATTCCATGAGTGCATACAATAGACCCTCTTTTCACTTCTGTTGTTCATAGAGACGTAAGCAAGGGATAAAATAGGTCAAAGAGTCTCATGATACTAGAGAAGTCTTGATGTATGATCTTGGGGAAAAGCTGTCAACATCAAAACTGCCATCTTCTTCTACGGAGAAATTTCCCTGGTTAGCTTTAAGGATTCCAATGGGTATACAGTTCCAAGAGTGTGGAGGGACCCTTCTGAGTTGTGAGATTATGAACCCAAGTTTCAAGGTTCCAAAGTTTTGCTGCAATGTGGATGAAAAAGATCCAATCTTTAGGCGCCAGATTGTAAAAGAGTTGATTGTCTTCAGTCAGTGAACCATAAAAAGCTTTCTTTACCTGGTGAAAATACACTGTGGCATAATAATCTACTGTTATAATATCAGCCCTCTTGCATGGGAAAGCTTTTGTACAACCAGAACACATGCACTGAAAATGACAATCGAATGAAATCCCTCTCTGTATGTTTCAGTGGCCCATGAGGTAGGTGAATGTACCTGAAGCTTTGATTGTATTCCCAGGAATATGGGTTTGGCAAACCAAACATTGATCATAAACTATTTTAGCAATTTGTAAGCCACCACACCAATATATGTTTAATTTGGAGCATTTTATTTTTTCCATGGTAAGTCTTGGAATGTAGAATTTTTAATAACCAAAGCTTTAAGGACTCAGGAAGGGTGAGGCAGCTGTCCTGGCTCTCCGTGAGTCCATGCCTAACATTGGACTTACGTCCTCTTGAATAGAGTTGTTTCTCCAATTTAGGTGCATAACACTGATAACTGATGGGTCACCACAGATAATTTGACTTAGACGATGTGATTCATTTAAAATGTTTATCTTAACCATGTTAGTATTGGCTCGTTTAGCGTAAAAACCTGGCAAAGTATTTTCTTGATATTCAATTAATTTTCGTTCTACTTGGGTTAACAGTTTTATAAACCAGTCAGTCTTTTCATTAAAGTTCCAGGAACTCTTACCCAGTCAAAATCACAATTCTAAAGTTTTCAGAAACCTGTATTCAAAAGTGCTTTTTGGGGTTCTTTCCATCCTTTCATGAACCTCCTAAAAGGCGCCATATATTCTAGGATTTTGTGTGTGTTGTGAAGTTTTCAGCAACTGCATCAGAATTAAGCAGTTAGCTGTGGAGATGACTTTAAACAGTCATAGTTAAAGACACAATTGACAAAGAAATTTGGTTATTTGTGTGGTCTACAATAACAACATAATAACCATAATTATGATTGATAGCATATACTCGGACATATTAGAATTTTAGAAATCCCATAGAATTTCGGAACATGTATTAACATTCACTAAAATATAACCTGAAGAAAGTTAAACGTTATTCTTTGTGTCGACTGTGTGGGGTATGGCCTCTCTCCTGAAGTGGCATCTTATACAGATGACCCATTGGCACCAACAGTTTTGTCTGTACATGCAACTACATTTTCAGAGATTGATTTCACTTCCTCCTCAGATGTTTTCTATTCAAGAGGTGAAACATTGGGATATTTGGACTCTCAGAACAGTGATTGATCTCAATTTTCCTCTTTCACCTGTGCTTACATGGGGTTTCTCAGAAAGCAGAGTCCCAAATAAAATGTGTATGCTGTGTGTTTTGAAGAACACAGTTCCAGGGAAGCAGGAGAAAAGGAGAATGAGTCAGAGAAGCAAGGAAAGTCCTGGGAACTGTGCCCCACAGAGCTGGCGGCTGGTGGTGGGACACACATGCCATTTGCACATTTCCATTTTCTGAAAGACCTGTGAACTGCCACATCTCACAGGAGAAGAATTGATCGGGTGAGTAAGGTCCATCCTCCCACGGAACATTAACATCTCCATCTCACCAGGCGGCACAGGCACCAAGCCAGTGGATTCTCCTCCCCCACGTCTCTCACAAAGCAGCTGGTAGCCCACTGGGGACCAGCAGGCGTCCAAGGGCCCTGGGAAGCGGGGGCAGTGGCTAGGCTGTGTCTCCTGCAGCCCTCTCTGAAACTGCCTGGCCAGCTTGTTCTGTCCAGTAATAGACACGGCTATACTGCATTGATCTGGGAACACAATGTCATTTCTTCCCTGAGGGTGAAGAGATGAATCCAGCAAGCCACAGAGCCCCGGTCACTAAGTGGAAAGCCATGGTCTCTAAAGAGAATTGACAAGGGGGGAGTTTAAAAAAGCAAAACCAGGCTGGGCACGGTGGCTCACATTGGCAATCCCAGCACTTTGAGAGGCTGAGGCTGGCAGATCTCCTATGCTCCAAAGTTCGGGACCAGACTAGGCAACACAGGGAGACCCCATCTCTACCTAAAATAATAAAAAAGACATTAATAGGGCATGGTGCATGCCTGTGATCCCAGCTACTCAGGAGGCTGAGGTGGGAGGATCGCTTGAGCCCAGGAGGTCAAAGCTGCAGTGAGCCATGATTGTGCCACTGCACTCCAGCCTGGGCCACAGAGCCAGACCCTGTTGCAAATAAATAAATAAATAGGCCCGGCATGGTGGCTCACGCCTGTAATCCCAGCACTTTGGGAGGCAGAGGCGGGCAGATTGCCTGAGGTCAGGAGTTCAAGACTAGCCTTGCCAATATGGTGAAACCCTGTCTCTACCATAAATACGAAAATTAGCCAGGCATGGTGGTGGATACTTGTAATTCCATCTACTCCAGAGGCTGAGGCAAGAGAATCACTTGAACCTGGGAGGAGGAATTTGCAGTGAATCTAGATCACGCCACTGCACTCCAGTCTAGGCGACAGAGTAAGACTCTGCCTCAAAATAATAAATAAATAAATAAATAAATAAATAAATAAATAAATAAATAAAAAGTTGAAGAAAGCAGCAAAACCAAACAAGAGCTATAATCCCTAGGGTTTTAGCTGATCCCAAGATTGTAGACAATATTAATCATCTCCCTCCACTGCCACCCATTCTAGATCCTTTCAGCCTAGCAGGTGGGGGTGGCCCAGAGCATCACCCCTGAGGGATCTGAGGCCTTAGTTTCCCCACCCAGCTTCTCAGTCTTCCTGTGTTTCTCCATTTCATGTGTGATTTGTAAACATGTAGTTGGACTTTGATTTTTTTATCCAGTCTGAAAATATGTTTTAATAGAAGTGTTTCATTCATTCTCATTTACTGCAATGACTGTTATCTCATGTGTATTTCAAGCCCTAAGGATACTGTTATTGCTGTGCAGTCAGTGTATTTACCGCTTACTTTTCCTTTACGGTTTCCTTGTTCCTCTCTGTGCTCCATGCATCCTGAAGGGCACTTTGTTCAAGATGACATTTTTGTTCATTACTTGTTCAGGTTTGTTGAACAATGTTACTATTTTTTAAAAAACAAAATCTGCTTCATTCCACTTTTATTTTTGAGGGTGTTTTCCCCAGGTATAAGGTTCGAGGTTTGCAGTCTTTTTCTTCGTTCAGAGCTTTGAGATCGTATTTCACTTTTTCCTGGATTCCATTATTTCCCAGAGATGTCAGTCTTCTTTTTGCTCCTTTTAAGGTAATGTGTCTTTTTTTCTTTGGTTACTTTTATATTTTGTCTATCCGTTATTTTCAGCAGTTTTAGTATAATACGTGATTCTCCTTGTATTTATCCCCTTTGGTGTTCACAGGGCTTCTTTTACCTGTGGTTTGATATCTTTCATTGATTTTGAAAATTCTTGCTTAGCTTTTCTTTAGATATGGATTCTCTCCCAATCTCTTACTTCTGGAATTCCAGATATAGATATATTCTGGCTTTTTTTTTTCCATATCCTATATCTCTCCTGTGCCCTTTCTCTGTTTGCCATCCTTCTTTCTCACTGTGCCTCAGTGTGAATATGTTCTACTGCCCACTGGAATAGGCCACTGTCATTTACCTGACGTCTTGCATGGCCTCCCTCCTCAGACATGCCACTGAGAGCCTGGGATGTTCCCAAGTCTTCTCCCTGACGGCAGGACTTGACTCCAGCTTCTGTTTCCCCTGCACCATGTCCTTGACAGCTTCCCATCAGCTCCTTTCCTCCCAGTGATTGATTTTTTTGCTAAGTTTCTTGGAGTTCAGCCCTGCTACTGCATAATTTGAAGAAAATGCACATGCAGGCTTTGGGGTTCTCCTCTCCATGGCTCCCCTATTGGTGCTGCTGACCCTTCTATCCTCAGCCCAGTTCTGCTGTTCTGCTGTGCTTGGGCTCTTTCCCTGTGGGCCATGGAATAACTTCCAGGGGAAAAGCCAGACTAAATTTGGAACACAACTTATCAGTTTCCTTTCATTCAGGATTTGAGCCCCTTCTCTCAGGCTGCTTTGGTTGCTCTCTGCAAAGGATACAATGGTTTTACAGGATTTTTCCAGCTTTTATCAATCGGATGGTGTGAGAGGGAGGCCTGGAGAGGCTGTGCCATTGCTGCCCAAATCAGAAACCCTCTGCTCCTTGTTTTTCATACTCAACAGTTTGTATTCGTGATTTTTTTGGTATAAGCTTCGGTTATTAATGGCTGTATTATATTCCATTTTACTGATGTAGTGTTTGGACAAATCCCTTTTGGAGGGAAACAGGTTATTTCCAAGTATTCTGCTACAGTGAATATCCTTGAAGATATTTAGTTTGTATACATGCAATGAGAGTTGTAGGATAAATACCTAGGAATGGAATCCCTGGGTCACATGAGTGGGTCACTCATGCAGTGGAGTGTTCCTGCGTATTGTATTCAGTGCCAGACTGCCTGAACTTGAATTCCAGTTTTACTATTTATTACATCTGTGGCCCTGGGGAAGATACTAAACCTCTGTGTGCCTCAGTTTCCTTATCTGTAAAATCAATTGCATAGGATCATTATTGTACATATTTAAAATATTGCTAGGTATTGCAAATTGCCCTCCCTAAGGGTTTAAACAACTGACATTCTCACAAGCCAGGCTTATCACACTTGTCAATGGAAAGTATTATTACATTTACTGAGTCTTTACCAAACCCAGAGGTGAGAAATGGCGTGTCAACGTGGCCGTATTTTCCGTGTCTGTGTGTGAGTGAGGCCAATCATATTTTCACGTTTATGAGCTGTGCCCATTTCCCTTTATGTGGACTGTGGGTGTGTTCTTTGACAATTTTAATTGGTTTATTCATCTTAAACTTATTGACTTTATGTTTTTTTGAAAACTGGCCCTTTGGCATATCAGTAGCAAATGTTTTGTCACAATTTTTGACTTGTCTTTTTACTTCACTTACGGCATTTTCCCCTTCTGCAGAATTCTCTAGTATTCTGTGGGGAAATCAATTAATATTTCCTTATAACACGTCTGCATTCTGCTGAGAAACCTTCCATACTGTAAGAGTGTAACAACTTCTAGCTCTTTATGATTGTATTTTCAGGTTTAAACATTTGATTAACCTGGAATTGTCTTTGTCTGGATGGTCTCCTGGGTGTTCTGACAGGATTGATTGAATAATTCATCATTTCCCACTGGAATGCTGTCTGTCTAGCTATGTATCTCTTAATTCTATCAGTCAGGGGCCAGCCAGAAAAACAAAACCACACTATTGTTTTAATAGAAAGAAGTGGACATAGGGAATTGTTCGAACATGTTTAAATGGGTGGGAGGGGACCCGGAGAGAGTAACGCAGATGTAATATCATAGGAAGCAGCTCTTCCCCAAGCACTGTGGGATAAAACGAAGAAGCTGGAGTAACCAGAGCCAGAGAAAGGGGCACTCTTTGGTGGGTGCTGCCACAGTGAGAGGGAACCTGGAAGGGTGGAAGCTGGAACCAGCGGTTCCTTCTGAGGGGAAGGGTTGCTGTTGGGTAATACAGACAGAAACAGGCAAAACAGGGAGGCCCAGTGTCTCCCCGCCCCTCCAGCTGGTCTCTCACGACCCTTATTGGCAGAGACTAACCAGAGGGCAGTTGGTCAAGCAGGGTGTGCGGAGCCTGGCCCCAGTGCCACAGGGAGGAGAAGAGAGGGTGGGCTTTCTGCTGAAGACCACAACTCGATACCTGCATGCCCTATATCTTGGAGAGATTTCTGAGCATCCCGTTCCGTCCTGCCTAGCACCCCATGGTCGTAGCTGGCAGGCCCAGTGGCTGCTCGTTACTCCTCCAGGATATTCCTGGTTATCCTTGTTCATTCATTTTTTTGTAAAAGCAATATTGCTTCAGGTATAAATTGGGATTCTGTTAAATTTATAAGTTGCTAGAGAGAATTGTTTATCATGTAGAACCACCAGGACAAGGCTTCCTATGAGTTTACGTCTTCTTTTCCTATTAAACCTTATTATTTCAATATGTAATGACTCTGCCTCTTTCTATATCAAATTCTCTATAAATCCAAGTTCTTAGTCACAAGCAACAATCCAACCCTGGCTGGTTTAACTGCAGGAAAGGTGCACCGGGAGATCCTGGGTAGGTCTCAGAGTCACTGCAGTGCCACCCTTGCTGCTGGCCAGTGAGGCCACAGCCTGCCTGGTTGACCACATGGGCAGGTTCAGAGGGGCTTTGCTGCCCGGGGGGGGATGGTGTTGCAGTGACCACCATGGCCGTCCTGGCTCTGGCATCACTGGCTCCTGGTTCCAGTTCTGGGGTAGGGCATCTCACTGGCCATATATCGGGAGAGCTGGGGCCTCTGCTGTCCTAGTGACCACAGATGGCAGCCACAGGCCATGGAGCCCTCAGATGGGGGCGAAACCTTCTGTCAATGGATGACTTACAGTGCATGCCACTCTGGACCAATTACAGTTGCCCGAGAAATGCTTGCTCACATTATCCCGAGCTGGCTCCTGAGCAGGACTGAAGGAGGGTGATTCTGGGGATGATCACAGTGCCACCACGCCAAAGCAGCTCGAGGCTGGCTGTAAGCCAATGAGGCACATGGCCAGGAGCTGGCAGGCTGGCCTCTTCATGAGCAGCCTGTGACCTTGGGCACGTTCTGTCCCTCCCAGGGCTGGGGGAGGCTGTAGGCTACGTGGTTTAATTATTTTATTTTGTAGGTATCATACATGAAATGCTGCATAGAAACTCTTACGCAATTTTAAATATAACAAAGGAACAGATGTCGTACGCCCATCACCCTGCTGAAGAAATACATGAACCACAGTTTAGAACTATTCATTGTCCTTCCCACACATATCAATAGGCATTTGACTGAATTTTGTGTTCCTTATTATCTTTTTTGTCTTTTTTTAATACTTTCCCACTATATTAGACTGCTCTGGCTGCCGTAACAAAATATCACATACTGGGTGGCTTCAACAACGGAAGTGTAATTTCTCCAAGTGCTGGAGGCTTCAGAAGTCTGAGGTCAAGTGCAGGCAGCACTAATTCCTGGCGAAGCCTCTCTTCCCAGCTTCCAGGTGGCTGTCTTTTCACTGTGGGAAGGGAGAGATATCTCTCTCTCTCTCTCTCTCTCTCTCTCTCTTTTTTTTTTTTTTTTTTTTTTTTTTTTTTTTGAGACAGAGTCTCACTGTGTTGCCCAGGTGGGAGTGCAGTGGCCTGATCTAGGCTCACTGCTACCTCCACCTCCCAAGTTCAAGCCATTCTCCTGCCTCAGCCTCCCACGTAGCTGGGACTACAGGCACATATAACCACGCCCGGCTAAATTTTGTATTTTTAGTAGAGACAGGGTTTCATTATGTTGGCCAGGCTGGTCTTGAACTCCTGACCTTGTGATCCACCCACCTTGGGCTCCCAAAGTGCTGGGATTGCAGGCTTGAGCCACCATGCCTGGCCTCTCTCTTCTTCTTTTAAAGCCAGGAATTCTATCAGATTAGGATCCCACTCTCATGACCTCTTTTAACTTAATTAACTCCCTAAAGGCCCTGTCTCCAAATACAGTCATATTAGCATGTATTCTTCTGGGACTTGCCTTTTTCCAAAAACCATATGCTTATGAGATTCATCTGTATTGATGTGTACAACTGTTTATTTTTCAATGCTGTATAGTATTCTATTGTATGACTATTCCATTTGCATTGACCCATTCTTTAATTGATGGTTATTTGGGTTGTTTGTCATTTTTAGCTAATAGTGGTTCTGTGAACGTGGAGTAAATGAGCAAAGGTTTCTCTAAGGGATATATGTGGGAATGTAATTGCTGAAGTAAGGACATCCTTAACTTTGCTGTTTTTGTGGTTGAAGATTTTGACAATATCCCTAGTATTCTCCTTCCCTGTATCCTTGTCCCTTGCCATGTGGCCTTGGAATTCCCTTTATGGGGAGGTAGAGTCGACTGTTTCTTCCACGAGCCTAATGCTGTGCTGTGCTGTGTGATGCTTTGTCGAGCAGAGTGCAGCAAAGTCATGGCATGCTTTTGAGCTTCTGGCACATCTGCTCTCTTGGAAACCTGTGAATGAGCCTGGGTTAACCTGCTGGCAGTGGCAACACTGGGATGCAGAGAAGAGCATCCAAGCCAAGACCACTGGATGAGTTTCTTGTTGCTGCTCTAACAAAATACCAAAAATCTATGGTTTGAAACAATACAAATGCATTATCTTGTAGTTCTAAAGATCAGAAGTTAAAAATGAGTCTTACTAAGTTAAAATCAGTGCAGGCAGGACTGTGTCCTTCCAGAGGCTCAAGGGGAGAATCTACGTCCTTGCCTTTTCTAGAGGCTGCTCACATTTTAGGGTGGTGGCCTCTTCATCTTCAAAGTCAGCTGCGCAGCATCTTCCCAGCTCTCTTGGTCTCTGACCTGGCTGCCGTCATCATCACATCTCTCTCCCATCCCCCTGCCTCCTTCTCTCCCTTGCAAGGGCCCTTATGCTTGCGTCGTTCACCCGATAGTCCAGGATAACTCTCCTTTCAGGATCCTTCACTCAGTCATGTCTGCAAAGCCCCTGTGCGGCACATTCAGAGCTAACTAACACATACCTGCTGTTCTTTTTCCAGTTTCTTCATTTGATCCTGGCTCATTAATTTTGAGCATTTTTTCATTTTGGGTAGAACATATACGAGTGTACATTTGCCTCTAAATATTGCTGGCTGCATCTCATACATTTCGATGTGCACTATTTTTATTGTCATCCAGTTCTAAACAAGTTTCTGATTTCTGCTTTTAATTAGTCTTTGATCTATGAATTGCTTAGAAATGTGATTTTTTCATTTCCAAGTATATTTTATTCAATTACGTTTTTGTTACTTATTTCTAACTTAATTACACTGGATGCAGATGATACAGTGTAAACAGGAATCAAGTATTTGAAATTTACTTAGATTTGCTTTATGGGGGTAGCATGTGGTCAATTTTCTTAATAATTCCAGGCATGCTTATATGTATTATGTATTTTCCAATTGTCAAGTGCCATATTTTAAATTTATTCACTAGGTCAAGCTTGTCAATTGTGTTGTTCAAAATTCAATATCCTTGTTTATTTTGTCTGTTTGCTCTACCAGTTAGGGAGAGAGCACTCTTAAACTTCTCTATGAAGGTTGATTTGTTAATTTTCCCTCAAAATTTTGTCAATATTTGCTTTGTAAATTTTCATTCTCTTATTGTATGTTAATATATTAACTCCTTTGATAAATTGGAACTTATCATGTAGCCACCCTCTTTACTCTAGTAAGGCTGGTTGGCTTTAAAGTCAGTTTTGTGCCTTCTCTTGGCTTTCATTTAGTGAGTATTTTTTCTATCTTTTTTTTTTTTTTTTTTTGAGACAGAGTCTCTCTCTGTTGCCCAGGCTGGAGTGCAGAGGCACGATCTCAGCTCACTGCAACCTCCACATCCCGGGTTCAAGCAATTCTTCCGCCTCAGCCTCCTGAATAGCTGGGATTACATGCACATGCCTGGATAATTTTTGTATTTTTAGTAGAGACAGGATTTCACCATGTTGACTAGGCTGGTCTCAAACTCCTGACCTCAGGTGATCCTCCCACCTTGGCCTCCCAAAGTGTTGGGATTACAGGCATAAGCCTGCACGCCTGGCCTGAATTAAGTTTTAATTGGAGGATCCAGGAAAGGCTATCTTTTTCTGTACTTCCAACTGATTATTTTACTTCCACCCATTCTCGTTTGTTTAGTGTAATCTCTTATAAATAACATACACCAAATTTAAAAGTAAATAGACAATATTGTTTCCCCACCATCAAATTTTAGTCATTTAAATTTATTGTTTTAGTACATTTAAAATAGTTGTTCAGATTCTATCATATTATTTTATGCTTTCTATTTGTCCTGACTTTTCTATTTATTTTTTCTTGCCTGATTTTCGATGAGTTACCGTTTCTCTCATTTCATGTTTCTTAGATTACTTAGAGAGTTATTCCCTTGTTGTCTAGTCTGTTACTGGTTACTTCAAACATTTTAACTTGCATACCTAACAAAGCCTTAGATTAATATTTCTACCTTCCTCCTGAAGACTGCTAGACTTTAGAATGCTTTAAGTGTAACTACACCTTTCCCACATATATGCCACTGGTATACAATCCTTTTATTTTCCATTTTTTCTAAACTCTCAAACTAGACATTTTTATTGCTTCTATGTAGTCAACTAGACGATGATTTCTATTTATGTGCATAGTCTCCAGTGATTTTTCTATTTCTTCATACATCTCAAATCTTCCACCTGGAATAATTTTTCTTCTGCCACAAATACATCCCTTGAAGTTTTCATAATGTGTATTGCTAGGAATATTGTCTTTAGCTTTTGTGTTCTATCAAGGTCTGGAAAGTCTGTTTTTCTGTATATAAAATTCTAGGAAGACAGTTCTTTTCTCAGTACATTGGCAACATTATTTCAGTTGCCCAGGCTTCCATTGGTTTTGTTTGATTTTTGAGATGGAGTCTCACTCGGTCGCCCAAGCTGGAGTGCAGTGGTGTGATCTTGGCTCACTGCAACCTCTGCCTCCTGGGTTCAAGTGATTCTCCTGCCTCAGCCTCCTGAGTAGCTGACAGGCACGCGCCACCACTCCCTGCTAATTTTTTCTTTCTTTGCATTTTTAGTAGAGATGGGGTTTCACCATATTGGTCAGGCTGGTTTCTTCCATTGTTTTTCGAGAAGTCAGCTGTGAGTTTAATTGCTATTCCTTTATCTTTTATCTCTGCCTGCTTTAAATATCTCATCTTTGTACTTAGCTGTCTGCAGTTTCACATGATGTGCTTTGATGTGGGTCGCTTATCTAATTTGTAATTGGTTAGATTTCTCGGATCTGAGATTTGATATCTTTCAACAATTCTGAAAAACTATCGGCTATTATCTCTTCAAATATTTCCCCTCCTACATTGTCTGTATTATATTCCCAAATTAGATGTGTTAGTCTTTTCCATTCCAACCTCAATGTCTTTTAATCCCTCTTTTATACGGTTGTCTCTTTGTCCCTCTGGCTGCATTTTTGGTAATTTATCTAGATCCGTCTTACAATTTGCAAAGTCTCTCTCCATTCATGTCTGACATGCTATTCAATCCATATTAAATTCACCTCAGAATTCTAATTTTTACTCCAAGAAGTTCTATTTAGATATTTTCCAAATTTTCTTGGTTATTTAAAAAAAGTATTATGCCTGCTCATATTTTCAGATCATTGTCAATGTCTTAAAACACCTTGAACATTTTTATATTAACCCAGTGTTGGTAATTAAAGGAGCTGTAGCATGATGCTGCTGTCTTCTTGTTTCTTCTTGCTCTCATTCATGGTGCCTTATCTCCCTGTGCGGTTTAGTGAGATTTGACCATGTGCAACTCCATTATTTGAGGTTCTTTGACTCTGGAAATTCTCTGCAGCCTAAGTGGAAGCTCATATAGTCCGGGAGAACCATACCAACCACAGACTGAGGTCTTTTCACCACTAACATAATTTGAAGCCTAACTCTAAAACCGTCTGAAGAGTGGCTTCTACTTAACAATTCTCGAGGCATTTTCTTCTTCTTCTACATGGCACCAAGGTCAAGGCAGGCAAATTCCCTTGCTGCTCCCTTCTGTGAGGTTAGGTTATCATTTACCTTTATTCTGAGAGTGTAACCCTGGCGCACTCCAGCTTTATAGTGGTATCTCCATGACACTCTCCACTGTTGTGGATCCTTGGCTTCCTCTCCTCCCTCTCACATCCTGAGTAGCTGCCTAAATAGAGCTCATGGTCCCAGGATTCAGCAGCTCCACATGTTCACCTCCCTGGTTCCAGCTGTCAGCAACATTTTGGCTTCTGTGTGTTGGTCAGCAAGATGCATCCACAGTGGCCATGGAGGGTGTGCAGCCAGCCATCGGAGGGACGTAGATCAAGGCTTCACCTAGACCAGAGCCTGTTTGATTGCCTTTACTTGCTTCCATTTCCAAGTGGGATTTCAGTGTCATGATATGAGAGCTTTCTCTACTTAAAAACGGTCGAAATGGGCCAGGTGCACTGGCTCATGCCTGTAATCCCAGCACTCTGGGAGGTCAGGACGGATAGATCATGAGGTCAGGAGATCAAGACCATCCTGGACAACATAGTGAAACCTTGTCTCTACTAAAAATACGAAAAAATTATCCAGGTGTGGCAGCATGCACCTGTAGCCCCAGCTACTCAGGAGACTGAGGCAGGAGAATTGCTTGAACCCAGGAGGCAAAGGTTGCAGTGAGCTGAGATCGAACCACTGCACTCCAGCCTAGTGACAGAGTAAGACTCTGTCTAAAAAAAAAAACCAAAGAAACAAAACAAAAACAAAAACTGTCAGAATGGTGAAACCCATCAGTTGAGGTTCTCTGAAAAGGCCCAATTTCACAATTATATTTTGCTCTTCTGAGAAGTTAGCCATAATTGGATGCTGCTGCATTCAACATCTAATTTTTAACCTCCACTTGCCAGACTGTGGGCTCAAGAACTCTAGGAAAAGGTAAAGATGGCTTGGTGCCTCCTGGATGGAAAGTGGCCCCGAACCATGCCCAGCAGCTGCCGGTAGCGGAGCATGTACAGATATGGGAGCATGGCACGGGGAAGCATCATGGGTACCTCACTGTTGGTCGCCAGGAGCCATATGTGAGTCCCAGCGCCAATGTGGTGGTACCTGGTCAGCACCATGTCCAGGGAGAACAGCACCCCTGTGCTCATGTACAATGTGATCAGCACTGAGTGGATCAGCAGGGTGCCCCTGGCCTGGGAATAGCCCTGCCTCCAGATGCCTGAAGTCTTGGCTTCTGCATAGATCCTCCAGAAGCAGTAGGCAATGAGAGCCGTGCAGAGGAAGAGAACGCACAGAATGGAGGTGTAGGTAGCAATGACCAGGAGGCCACATCCCTGCTGGGTGCCCATGCTCAGCAGCAGAATGCATGAGGCTCCTTGCTTCTCCAGCTGGGCATCCTGCCACTTACTGAGCCAAAGAAGGAATGAGGGGAAGCAGCAGGACACCAGCCAGATGAGGGCCACAGACTTCTAGGCAGCCCCATGGCACATGAAAGAGAGGTAGCGCAGTGGATGAGTGACTGCCGAGTAGGTGTGCAGCACAACGGCTGTGAAGGACAGGATGGTGCTGGTGCAGGCGGCAAAGATGGCGTCAGTGAGAATGCCACAAGCCATACGGCCCAGCTCCCAGCCACCCAGGCTGCTGCAGGAGATGAGCATGTGGAGGAGAATGTAGGCCAGGTCTGAGAACAGGATGTTGGCCAGCAGCAGGTAGTGGGGCTCCTGCCGCAGCCGTTGGTTCCTCAGGATGGTCACCAGCAGTAGGGGGCTCACAGCCAGTGTGGCTGCAGCCAGCAGGCTCGAGGGAAGGAAGAGCCAGTACAGCATGGAGCTGGGCACCCTGAGGTCCCCCAGGCCCAAGGAGGTGTTGCTGGCTGCTTGGGGCATGCAGGGTGTCTAGCTGATGAGTTGGACCAGGGCTGGCCAGGCTGTAGTGCCCGCAGAGCAAGGTGCCAGCTCATCCCCCATGCTTCCTGGTAGGAATGGCTGGCTTTGTCACAGGTTGTTGGTTCTGCACCTGCCCAAAATGTTGGTCTGCCCCACAGGGGTCCTGACAGTGCCACTCCTCTGTAGAGATACCAGGCTCTGGCAGGCCTTAGGAATGACTTCTAAATAAAGATTAAAAAAATAATGTGAATTCCAACTCACACCTGGCTTCCGGCATTCGCATCTCTGCAACTGTGGGACTGCATGTGCATGGGCAGATAAAACAGATCATCTCACTGCCACCATTTCGCAGTCTCTGACCTCTCCAGAAGCATACCCCATTTCAGTGGCCCTCGAACCTGTCTGCTTGGCTCACAGGGAGTGTGCAGTGGATGCTCACCACACTGGATTATATTCAGGGCAGCCCTGCCAGAAAGGAAGGAGCAGCTGTCTGGAACTAGGATCACTGGGCTGCAGATGTGGTCTGACCTCTGTCGAGCTAGAGGCTCAGCAAATTGGACCAGGATGGAGGGGCCTGGGCACACTCACATTTCCTCACAGAGCCCTGGGTGTGGCCTCCAACTCAGGGTTACCCTGTGCATGCATGTGAGTGTATCTCCTACACCCCTCCCACCCAGGGCTCCATGTGAGAATGTTCCGTGCCCCTAAAACCTCAGCTGACTTGTAGGGTCACTGTGTAATGGAAACATCCCTTCCTCTGGGGAGGAGAAGGCCTGGGAGGCAGAGACCTCATAGGAGCTAGTGGGGAGGAGTAGAAGGCAAACTCCCCAGGCACGGCTTGTCAGGGGTGTAGATGGTGGGGTGAGCTCAGGCAGAGCCAGTGGCCAGGGCAGCTGGTGATGTTCGGGGATCCAGTTCAGGTGGATCCACCCACTTTCGAGGTGCTGGCTGCGTGGCCTTGAAAAGCTTTGCTCCAATTTCCTTATCTGTGAAACACAAGTGCCATCCACACTGACCTCATGGAAATGTTGCGGAAGCCCAGAAGTGAAGAGCTCAGCACAGTGCATAGCCTGAGGTAGATGCTGAGTCAATGTTAGGTCTCCCACTTACAGCATCCTCAGAGGCTTGGTCCCCTCTGTCCACAGATGGCCTGTCATCACTGCAGAACCGGCTGCGCTTGGCTGCTGGCAGCCTGAGAGCCCTGCCCAACACCCACCGCCGGCCTGGCTGATTGCTACAGAAGGCAGGAGCCGCGTGGGAACAGGCAGGATATTTTTAGGGTCGGAGAGAGGCAGAAATCTCAGATGCTGAGGGTGAGACCATGTCCGCTGCTGCCCGAGGACCATGCTAGTCACAGACCGAGACCACGTCCGCAGCAGCGCAGGGACTACGCCCAGAACAACCCCGGACCACGCCCTCCGCAGACTTGGACCAAGCCCGTCTCAGCCCGGGGACCACGCTCATCACAGCTCCGTACCACGCCCTCCGCAGCCCAGGGACCACGTCCAGAACAACTCCGGACCACGCCGAGAACAGCCCCAGACCACGCCCGCCGTAGCCCGGAACCGGGTTCTCCTCTGAGGGTCTGTTGCAGCAGCTGCCGGGAACAGCAGCGCCTGCACCCGCATGGCCGATTACGGTACAGAAGCTAAGGGTGGTTCTGAGAAAGCCGATCTCCTCTTCCAGAGAAACTGCAATGCCCTAGGGCGGACTCCGCCTCCCTGTCCCAGCTTCAGTGGCCTGCACTCCCTATGGGCCCCTTGCACTTTCATCGGTCCCAGGCCGGGAGAGGGAGCGCAGCCCTTCTTCGCAGGTCACGTCCTCTGCGCGGGCGCCCTGTGTGCTGCAGGGCTTTGGGCCAAGGCCAAGGCTCTCTCTGCTGTCCAGCCCAGCAGAACGACCCTTGCCGGCCTTTGGCGTCTTAAAATGCAGATTCTCTGGGGGAGGGAAACTCATTAAATGACAACCCCTCAGTAAAAATGTAGCTGTGAGCTAAAAAGCAACTTCATGGAAACGGAAAGTGCTAACTCCCAGGATGAAGAGCCGCAAAAAAAAAAAAAAAAAGAAAAAAAAAGAAAAGAAAAGAAAGGAAGAAAGAGGATACTGAACCTGCCTCCTGCTGAAAATCATCTTAGAATTTAAATAGCCCATAAAACAATCTCAGAGCACTGCGAGGATGCTGTCCCGATGGGAACATCAGTTTGGTCTCACTTGCCGAGGTGCCCTATCTAGGCTGCCCTCCTGGGAAAATGCAGACTGAGGCCCTATGGAGGGCAGGCCAGGACAGGGAGGTGGGGTCTGTTTTATGGCACCTCGGTTTCTCCTGAAGAGAAGATGAGCTTTCTCAGAACCACCCTTAGTTTCTGTACTGTAATCAACCCCAGTTGTGGGATCATCCAGCCCTGGTTAGGACCCCGCAGCCTTTAACTGCTCTGCCCCATTCCTGTAATCATGGGTCAGGACAAGCCTGCTGGCCGTGGGTGCAGACACAGGGTGGGTGTGTAGCACAGGCTGGTGAATCTGAACATAACTTTGGAAGTCGAATCTCAGCCATCCGTGGCCCTTCAAGAGCCTGAAGATGCTGGAGTGTCCCTGCCCCCTAGGAAGCTGGAGGTAAACTGAGGCTGTAGAAGTGACTAATGCAAACATGTTCAAACTGCGGAATGGACATGCTCCCGGCTCCTCCCGCTGAGGTGTGGTAATAGTGACCACCCACAGCCTCATCGTGGAGCCCCTTCTGTACAGGCACTGGGCACATCTCACAGAAATGACATGCTCTCTGTGGGGAAACTGATGCCCAGAGAGGTTAAGTGCCTTGCCTAGGTCACCTTTTGAAAGAGTTAAGTGTTAATAAGAAGCTAACTTTCCTGAGACTTGCAGACCCTGTTGCTGTGTCCCCCAGTGATGGCAGCAGGAGTTACTCACCGTGGTGTTAGGTTGATGCTCGGGGTGTCAGAGTGTGGGCAGTGGGCACTGGCAGAGGTGACTGAGACTCCCAGCTGGGCCCCCCATCACACAGGAGCTCCCAAAGGCAGCTGGCAGCCAGGACTACCAGGTTGGAAAGGATAATCTAAACAGGGGCTCCTGGTCTCCTGGCAGCAATACAATGTCCCTCAGCAACTGGTCATGTCACCTGACTTAGCTGCAGGAGCAGAGAAAATCTCCACCCCGGGGCCCTCATCCTTGCACCCGGGTACATGCATGTGTGGCAGAGGTAATGCACAGAGAACTGACGTAGCAAATTCTGGGTGCCATTTTACATTTCCTTTCATCCCCCAGAACCCTACTGAGGATCAGGAAATTGATGTGTATATGAGACCAATTAATTTTCCCAAGGCCACCTAGCAAATAAGTGGCAGAGAATAGGCATGTCTCACTCCAAATCCTGTGTTATTTCCATCCTCACTCCATCTGTTTCCTAAATGATCTTTCTACCTCTATCTTCCTGGCTGGCATTGGTACTGGATTCTTCATCATCATCATAATCTCCATCAGTAACAGTCAACACATCTTCATTACCTTCACTTCTTTACCACTATCACCATCACCATCATCCTTATCTCATCATCACCATCACCATCATCGAATTACCACCATCACCATCACCATTGTCATAGTCCGCTTAATGTGACTATAACAGAATACTCGAGACTGGGTAATTTACAAAAAACAGAGATTTATTTCTTACAGTTCTTGAGGCTGTGAAGTTCAAGATCAAGTTGCCAGCGTCTTGTGAGGGCCTTCTTGCTTGTCATACCATGAGGGAAGGTGGAAGGGCAAGACAGCACATGTGAGAAAGAGAAGGGAAGGAGGCCAAACCCATCCTTTCATCAAAAACCCCCTCCCAAGATAACTAACCACTTCCACTTCCATTATAACACCATTAATTCATTAATGAGGTCAGAGCCCCCATTACTTAAGCACCTCTTAGTGGTCCTACCTTTCAACACTGTTGCATTAGGGATGAAGTTTCCAACACATGAACTTTAAGAAACACATTCAAACCATAGCAGCCATATCATCACCACCACTGTTGTTATTACCACCATCGTTATCATCCCTGTCTTTGTCAACACCATCCATCGCTATTATCACTATCATCAGGACCATCATTACTGCCATCATCACCATCATTATCCTCCTCTTCACCAGCATTATCACCACCATCATATCATCTTGTGATGGTGATTATCCCATATTAAATAAAACTTCTCACTGATTTCTCATCACTCTTAAGATAAAATTGAAAATCTTGGTCTTAATGCACAAACCCTATTGCAGCCCATCTGTATTAGACCATTCTTGCATTCCCATGAAGAAATACCTGAGGCTGGGTAAGTTATAAAGAAAATAGTTTCTTTTTGGCTCATGGTTCTGCAGGCTGTACAGGAAGTGTGGTGCCAGCATCTGCTTTTGGTGAGGGCCTCAGGATGCTTACAATCATGGTGGAAGGCAAAAGGGGAGAGGGCGTGTCTCAAGGCAAGAGTGGAAGCAAGGTGTGTGGGGAGGTCCTAGACTTTTAAACAACCAGATCTCACATGAACTAACTGAGAACTCACTTATCACCAAAAGGATGATGCCAAATCACGGGATCTGTCCCCATGATCCAATTACCTCCCACCAGGCCCCACCTTCAACATTCAGAATCACATTTCAACATGAGATTTGGAGGGGACAAACATCCAAACTATATCAATATCCCTTGTCCCTTCCACATCAACCCTCTGTACTCTAGCTCTCTTGTCTCCCTTTTACTCCTTAAAGAATGCACAACCTTTGTTATCTGGGGACATTGCTACCCTTTTCAGACATTTCACTTCTGCTGAGCCAGATCCCAGTTTGAATGACTCTTCTGGAAAATGTCTTCTGATCTTTAGAATGAACCTCAGTTCCCTGCTTTATACATGCATACCTCAGAGATAGCGTAGGTTTGGTTCCATAGCCACTCAATAAAGTGAATATCACAAGAAAGCAAGTCACATGATTTTTTTTGTTTCTCTGTGCATATAAAAATTACGTTTATACTTTAATGTAGTCTAATAAGTGTGCAATAGCACTATGTCTAAAAACCCCAATGTATATATCCTAATTTTCAAATACTTTATTGCTAAAAAAAATGCTATCATCTGAGGCTTCAGCAAATTATCTTTTTGCTGGTGGAGAGCCTTGCCTCGATGTTGATGACTGCTGACTGATTAGGGTGGTGATTACTGAAGGCTGGGGTGACAGGGGCAATTTCTGAAAATAAGACAAAGAGATTTGCTGCATGATTGACTTCCTTTCATGAAAGATATTTCTCCATGGCATGCAATGCTGTTTGATAGCATCTTACCTACAGTAAATAGAACTTCTTCCAAAACTGGAGTCAATCCTCTCAAGCTCTACTGGTGCTTTATCAATGAAATGGATGTACTATTTCAATTATTTTCACCAGGAATATATTCCATCTTATTAAACCACTTTCTTTGCTCATTGATGAGAAGCAACTCTTCATCTCTTACAGTTTTATCACGAACTTGCAACAATTCAGCCACATCTTCAGACTCCACTTATAATGCTAGTTCTTTTGCTATTTCCACCACATCTGCAGTTACTTCCCCCACTGAAGTCTTGAACCTCTCAAAGTTATCCACGGGGGTTGAAAACAACTTATTCCAAACACCTGTTACTGTTGATATTTTGACCTTCTACCTTGAATAATGAATGTTCCTATTGGCATTTAAAATAGTAAATTCTTTCCAGAAGGTTTTCAACTTACTTTGCTCAGATCCATCGAAGCAATCACTATCTATGGCAGCTATAGCCTTATGAAATGTATTTCTTAAATAATATGACAAAAGTTGAAATTAATTCTTGGTCCATGGGCTGAAAAAATGAATGTTGTGTTAGCAAGCACAAAAACCTTAGCCTCCTTATATGTCTCCACCAGAGCTCTTGCGTGCCTTGTCAATGAGCAGTAATATTTTGAAAGAAATTTTTTTTCCTGAGCAGTAGGTCTCAACAATGGGCTTAAAGTATTCAGGAAACCACTCTGTAAACAGATGTGCTGTCACCCAGGCTTTGTTGTTGCATTGATAGAGCACAGACAGAGTAGATTTAGCATAATTCTTAAGGCCCTCTGATTTTCAGAATGATAAATAAGCATTGGCTTCAACTTAAAGTCACTAGTTGCATCAACTCCTAACAAGAGTCAGTCTGTTCTATTGAAGCTTTGAAGCCAGGCATTGACTTCTCTCTAGCTATGAAAGTCCTAGATGGTGGCATCTTTTTTTCTTGGTTTTGTTGTTGTTGTTGTTGTTGTTTGGTTTGGTTGTTGTTCATTTGTTTGTTTTAATTTGTTTTATTTTTGTTTTTGTTTTTGAGACAGAGTCTCACTCTTGTCACACAGGCTGGAATGCAGTGGTGCAATCACAGCTCACTGCAGCCTTGACTTCCCAGGCTATAGGCATGCACCACAATGCCCAGCTGTTTTATTGTATTTTAGTAGAGAAGGTATTTCTCCATGTTGGCCAGGCTGGTAGCATCTTCTTTCAATAGAGGCTGTTTCATCTACATGGAAAATCTGTTGTTTAGTGTGGTCACCATCATCAGTTATTATGGTACATCCTTGTATGCACTAAGGTATGCCAGTACTCATATATTGCTCTTTATTTCTCTTATACCTTTCACTACAATTTTTCTTAATGTTTAATGTGTGGTGTATGCCTACCCTTGCTGTCAGGATCAGCTCCATGAAGGCAGGAGCTGTGTCTGTTCTGCCCACCAGTGTAACTTCAGTGCCTATTGCACAGAGAGGTAAATGCCAGACAGGATTAAAAAATAGCTTGTCTTTAAGACCAGTGGATTTAGATGGAGGGTAGGGGGGAAGATGAGGAGGAAATCTCAGACCAAAGACTCAGTTTGAGCAGAGGCCAGGGCTATGCCATGGCACTTCACATGGGCCACCTTGGCTGTGACAGGAAGATGGAGACAAGCAATTTAAACTGCAGAGCAACAAGACTAAACTCAGCATCTGCAAGGATAGAGTGTACATCCAGATAGACGATGGCCTGGAGGAGTCCTGGAAGCAGAGGGAGGTGTCCTTGTGATGGACCAGGGGTAGGGAAGAGGAGTGCACCTCCAAAGCCAGGTTCTAGATTGATCAGGAATGTCAGAGGTGTGATGCTTTTCTGGAACGCTCCTGGACAGCTGAGAGATCTTGAGCATATTGACATCTTTACAATTAGATTTCCAATCCGTATCAAAGGGTATTGGAGTCTTGCTGCATCTCTTGGTTAAACCAGGATTTTAAAAAATAATTAAGCAATATATACTGCTAAAGATGAACTAATTCTGAAAGCTCCCGTAGCCTCCCACTAATCCCCGCCTCCTCTCCTTCAGTTTCTAGCCAGACCCACTCTACCACACTGAGCTCAGCTCCTTGCAGGGCTGGGTCTCTTTGGCTCCATGCCCCAGTTCCACTTCACATGGTGGCTGCTGGCTCAGAGAGGTGCCCTGTCAATTCTGGGAAGGATAAATATAATGATTGTATGCACCTGGGGGCGCTGGCAAGAATGATAATGGCCTTTGGTCCTTCTTCCTGGTATGCAACTGGCCTTCCTCCTGCTCCTACATACACTAGCATCTCTATCACCCTGCTCCCCGTGGCAGAGTGACTTTCTATTTATCCACTGACGGGTGGTGCAGTTTTGTTTTGTTTTCTTTTTGAGATGGAGTTTGCTCTTGTTGCTCAGGCTTGAGTGCAATGGCATGATCTCGGCTCACTGCAACCTCCGCCTCCCAGGTTCAAGTGATTCTCTTGCTTCAGCCTTCCAAGTAGCTGGGATTACAGGCATGCGCCAGCACGCCCGGCTAATTTTTTTGTATTTTTAGTACAGACGGGGTTTCTCTATGTTGGTCAGGCTAGTCTTGAACTCCCAACCTCAGGTGATCCGCCCATCTCAGCCTCCCACAGTGGTGGGATTACAGGCGTGAGCCACCATGCTAGGGCTGTTTTATTGGATTTTAGCATACAAGTGAAGCATTTGAAAAGCCTCTAGTCGATGACCATATTTCTCTTCTGACCACCACGTCCACCCCTCCTGAAGCCTCCTGAAGGTCCATAAGGTCTGAATAATAGTTAAAGTCATCTCAGCTGGTGTTCTGGTCTGCGAAGCCCTGTGGTTACCCTCCCTGCAGGGCAGTAGCTGCCCCACCCACTGTCCTCTGCTCAGCATACCCCACCTGTGCCCAGCCCAGAGTCCACACGCTCGCTGCCCCTCTGCCTGGAGCACTCCTGCCATGCAGATCCTGGCCTATTGTGTTCATTTAACTTTAAAGATTAATTTACCACAAGTGCATTGCAAGCACTCTTTCATTAGCACTGTGAACTATTTGAAATATACTGAAAAGGCCGGGCATGGTGGCTCATGCCTGTAATCCCAGCACTTTGGAAGCCCGAGGCAGGAGGATCATTTGAGTCCAGAAGTTTGAAGTCATGAGTCTGAGGACAGCCTGGGCAATAGTGAGATTCTGTCTCTCCAAAAAATTTTTAAAAATTAAAAACATGGCCATGCCTGGTGATGCATGCCTGTAGTACCAGCTACTTGGGAGGCTGAGGCGGGAGAATCGCATGAGCCCAGGAGGTTGAGGTTAACTTCAACCTGGGTGACAGAGTGAGACTCCATCTCCAGAAAAAACAAACAAACAAACAAACAAACAATTATAGCAAGCACTTTGTTCTTTTATTAGCACTGTGAAGTATTTGAAATGCACTGAGAAATGCAGGCTAGGATTAGCAGACACTCATGGACCCACTATCCAGGATTAGCAAATGTTCACCTTTTTCCCTATTTGCTTCCAATTATTATTATTATTTGAGATGGAGTTTTGCTCTGTTGGTCAGGCTGGAGTGCTGTGGTGCCATCTTGGCTAACTGCAACCTCCACCTCCCAGGTTCAAGCAATTCTCCTGCCTCAGTCTCCTGAGTAGCTGGGATTTTAGGTGCGTGCCACCACACCAGGCTAATTTTTGCATTTTTAGTAGAAACAGGGTTTCACCATATTGGCCAGGCTGATCTTGAACACCTGATCTCAAGTGATCTACCCGCCTCAGCCTCCCAAAGTGCTGGGATTACAGGTATGAGCCACCGCGCCCGGCCTGCTTCCAATTATTTTTATATAATGTTTTATGTTACATATAACTAGATATAAATATATTTACATGTAAATATATATTGCTTATCGTATACATTTTTTAACATAGCAAAAACCTCTCACATACAGTTACAGTCCCCTTTGTCACCATCCTCTGACCTATTCTCTCCCTCCCTGCGTGGAGGCAGCGTCCACCCTGAACTTACCGTATATTCCTCCTGGCCTTTTTGTTCCCTCCTTGCGCGGAGGCAGTGTCCATCCTGAACTTACCATATATTCCTCCTGCCCATGTTTTTGAACTTTTGCTGCAAATACATGGTCCCTGAATTACATATAGCATTGGTTCTACATTTGGTACAGTTCCTTCATTCTATTGCTGGCATTTTCCACTCAATAGCCCACCTTCCAGGCCAGTGCTTTTTCCATTCGCAGACCTAGTTCATTCTATGAAAATGCTCTGCAGCATTCCCTTCTCTGGCCTCCTCACCATTTATTTCCCCGCTGTTTCCTGATGGACGTCTGTGCTTTTTCCAGTCTTACAAGCAGGGCAGTGACAAGGTTGCTAGGTGGAGTCTGAATGTCCACCTAGGATGTTTCTCTAGCAGGAGGAATCATATGGTCAGCTGTGCAAGATGTGCCACACCGCCCCCCACAGCATCCACCCCACGCTCCCCAGCAGTGTATGAGAAGGCCCTGCTGGAGTGACCAGGGGACACTCAGAGGATCCTGGGCCCTCCAGGGTGGGCCAGTCTCCCGTCAAGTGCTGTGAGGTTTGCTAAGTTCATTCAGGCACCACTTTGGAGATGGACCCTCTGCACTGAGGAGGAGGTGGTTTCCTGGTTGGCTCTAGATGCGTTGCAATGTAGGTAGCATAAGGAGCTGTGTTCCCCGCCTGGTCACGTGGTAGGACAGCCATCTGTCGTCACCATCCCTGCAGCACCAGCACATCGGATGCCAGCAGGAGTGGACGGTCCCACTTCTCCAGGTGTCTTCACCTGCCACTTACTGGAACCTGCTCTGTCCACTCAGGCACTGAAGGCTTCTTCAAATATAGCTGAGACTGGGAAGGGATTCTTTGCCTCCAACATCATTGACCAAGTCCTCTGGAACTACCTTCAAAGAGTAAGAGCACTTTCCACTCTCAGACAACATGCAGGCAGGGTAGTGGCACCCCTCACTGTCAACATAGAATGGAACATAGCCTGCACACCTGTAGATGATCTGAAAGCATCAGGGGAGCATAGGACAGCAACCTCAGCCTCAGAGGAGAGGCTCTGCGCAGGGGTGCGCAGCGTGGGGAGGCGCTCTCAGTCTACCCCCTCAGCCTGCCCCTCCATTCTTCCTGATCCTGCACAGCATCTCTCTGGAATGGAGGACAGTCAGTGCTTTCCATCAGCCCTGCCACCATGGCTGGGGAGGAGAAGGCAGTCACAGAGGCCTCAGGGGGCAACATCCCCCACTGCCCAGGCTGTCGTCAACACTAGTGAGGCATCGCCTCTGCCCCAAGGTGCCAGTAGAGAACTTGATTGGATTGAAGGATGCAAAGTATTGTTTCTGGGTGTTTCTGGGTGTTGCCAGCAGAGATTAACATCTGAGTCAGTGGACTGGGAGAAGAAGACCCACATATGATGTGGGTGGGCACCATCCAATCGGCTGCCAGCGTGGCTAGAAAAAGCTCACTTGCTAAGTTTCCCGCTCTTCATCCTTCTTCCGTGCTGAATGCTTCAGGCTCTTGAACATCAGACTCCTAGTTCTTCAGCTTTTGGACTCTTGGACTTATGCCAGGGCTTCTTAGGCCTTCGGCCACAGACTTAAGGCTACGCTGTTGGCTTTCCCACTTTCCAGGTTTCTGAACTTGAACATAGCCACTACTGGCTTCCTTGCTCCTCAGCTTGCAGACGCCTATTGTGGGACTTCACCTAGTGATAGTGTGAGTCAATTTCTGCTTAATAACCACCCTTTCATGTGTATGTATATATCATCTATCGATCTATCAATCAATCTATCTATCTATCTATCTATCTATCTTTCTATCTATCTATCTATCTAATCCTATTAGTTCTGTCCCTCTGGAGAACCCTGATGAATACAGTGAGAAAGGTGGCTGGCACACCAGGGACCCACAGAGGAAGAGAGGGAACTCAAAAGTCCCCGCTAAGTGCTAAAGGGAATCCTGGAAAGAGTGAACTTTCCTTCTCCACAAGAGGAGGAGAAACAGGACGCTCCTGTGGGTCTGGGGTAGTGTGGATGGCTTGAAGGGACATGCAGAAGCCACAGGTACACTGAGGCTGCCAATGGAAGGAAGAGAAGGTAGCAGTCCAGGATTTGGGGCTGTGATTTTAGGTCCTGGGCCTACAAGCTGATTAGGACCCTATCAAAAACAGTTTAATGCTGCCACCTTGTGGCAAGCTCAGAGCAACTTATTCGTGGAGAAGAGGGAAACAGCAAAAACCCATCTGGTGGTGAGAATGCAATGAGAAGAGAAATGAGACCCTCATGCCCTGGGTCCCATGTCCGGGACCCAGGGCATGAGGGAGCAGAGCCCCGGGTCCCATGTCCGGGACCCAGGGCATGAGGGAGCACAGCCCCTCAGCACCTTGAGCCTGTGGAGACAGGCCGTGTGGGCAGTGGTCACCAGAGCCCTCCCGCTGAGACCCAGTCCTGCTCTGACCTTGCCTGCAGGTCACTGTGCCACTGTGTGATGCCAGCTCCTCATCTCTAAGGAGGAGGAGTGTCTGGGCAGCTGTGAGGCCTCAGGGCACTTGCCCCACTGGGTGCCCACAGCCTGCCTGGCGACCCACCTCTGCTCACAGCACTACAGGCTGTCACAAGGTACTTCTTCCTCCATAGGCACACGCAGCTCATGACTGTGGCAGCCCCGTCCCACATCTAGGCAGGGTCCGTCTTCTGCGTTCCCTTGGGAGCAGTGTGGGCCAGGCAGGTGGGGTCGTGGTTAGAGCCAGCAGTAGGAGGCAGAGGGGCAGGTGGCCGGCAGGCCTGCCCACGCCCACACTCCCCACACGATGTGGGTTTTCCTTGGCTTCAGGCTCCTCATCTGCAAAATGACAATGCTCATTGTGAGGTGACGTGGTGTGGAAGGTGTGGTCCCTGGATGCCTGAGGAACAGCCCAGATGGTGGGCAGTACATTCCAGCACCACAGCTCTCCAAAGCCCCTTTCTCCGCCCTGAAGACAGTGTTCCTTCAGCCCCGCCAGGGCGAGGCCACCTTCATCCTCACCCACCTGCCTAGTGTGTTTCGGTCCCACCGAGTGTCACCCAGCCTCTGTGACACCTCCACACCCCACACCGGGTGCCTCCTCTGCGGCCCCCTCAGGCTTCCTGCCTTGCCCACTCCTTCCAGCTTCCCTATAAAATTCTCAGTCTCATCCTCTACACCTCTGGCTACACTGGGGAGGGGCGCATTACTTTTTTTCCAGTATTTTTTAAATTGTGGTAAAATATACATAATAACATAAATTTGTCATTTTAACCAGTTTTAAGTGTACAGTTCAGTGGCAAGAAGTACATTCACATTGTTGTGCAGCCATCGCCACCATCTGGCTCCAAGACTTTTTTATCTTTCCAAACTGACGCTCTGTACCCATTCAACACAAACTCCACACTCCCCTCCCTGCAGTCCCCACCATTCTACTTCCTGTCTCCAGGACTCTGGCCTCTCAGGGCCTCTCGAGGCACCTCATGAGAGTGGGGCCCCACAGGTGCTATTTTTCATTTAACATCATGTCTTTAAAGTTCATCCATGTAATGTATCAGAATTTCATTGTTTTTCAAGGGTGAATACTATCCCACTGCATGTTTATACCACGTTTTATTTATCCGTTGATCTACAGATGAATGCTTGGGTTGATTCCACCTCTGGGCTTTGTGAATGATGCTTCTAGGCAGACAAACTGTCTCTTTAAGACCCTGCTTTCAATTCTTCCAGTGTATACCCAGAAGCGGAATTGCTGAACCATAGGCTAATTCTGTTTAATTTTTTGAGGAACTGTAATAACTATATGTTTAATTTTTAAATGAAGTTTAAGTTTTATTTTTTAATTTGATATTCAATTTTTTTGAGGAACTGGCATTCATAGCAGCTGCCCCATTTTAGATTCTCAACAGCAGTGCAGAGGGTTCCGGCTTCTCTACATCCTCGACAACAGTTTTTATTTTCTGTGTTTTTAATGGTAGTCATCCCAAGGGATGTCAAGTGGTATTTCATTGTTTTGATTTGCATTTCCCTAATGGTTACTGATGTTGAACATCTTTTCCTACACTATTGGCTATTGCATGTCTTCTTTAGAGAAATGTCTATTCAAGGCTGGGTGCATTGGCTCACACCAGTAATCCCAGCACTTTGGGAGGCTGAGGCAGGCAGATGACCTGAGGTCAGGAGTTTGAGACCAGCCTGGCCAACCTGGTGAAACCCTGTCTCTACTAAAAATAAAAAAAAATTAGCTGGGTGTGGTGGCGGGCGCCTGTAATCCCAGCTACTGGGGAGGCTGAGGCAGGAGAATCACTTGAACCCGGGAGATGGAGATTGCAGTGAAGCAACATTTTACCATTGCACTCCAGCCTGGGCAACGAGAGTGAAACTGTCTCAAAAAAAAAAAAAAAAAAAGGGCTATTCAAGTCACTTGCCAGTTTTTGAACTGGGGTCTTTGATTTTTGTTGTTCAGTTGTAGAAGTTTAAAAAAAGATATTCTGGATATTAACCTCTTATCAGATGTATGATTTACAAAGAAAAAAATAGTTCAGAGAATATAAAAAGATCAAGCATTTTTTTAAAGGGTAGATAAAAGTAGATAATTTAGAAACACATCGTTGCTCCATGTGCAAACTTGAGACTCTTGTGCCTATGTTGACTCTGATTCTTTTCACAGTACATTGAAATTATCAATTGATCAGGTGCAGTGGCTTATGCCTGTAATCTCAGCACTTTGGGAGGCCAAGGTGGATTACCTGAGGTCAGGAGTTCAAGACCAACCTGGCCAGTGTGGTGAAACCCCTGTCTCTACAAAAAATACAAAAATTAGCTGGTCGTGGTGGAGGACATCTGTAATACCAGCTATTCAAGAGGCTGAGGCAGAAGAATAGCTTGGACCTGGGAGGCAGAGGTTGCAGTGAGCCAAGATCGCACCATTGCACTCCAACCTGGGCTACAAGAGTGAAACTCTGTCTCAAATTAAAAAAAAAAAAAAAAAATGGGAATTGGGTTGGGCATGGTGGCTCATGCCTATAATCCCAGCATTTTGGGAGGCCGAGGCAGGTGGATCACCTGAGGTCAGGAGTTCGAGACCAGCCTGGCCAACATGGTGAAACCCCATCTCTACTAAAAATACATGTGGGCGTGGTGTGGTGGCACGTGCCTGTAATCCCAGCTACTCGGGAGGCTAAGGCAGAAGAATCGCTTGAGTCTGGGAGGCAGAGGAGCAGTGAGCAGAGATCAAGCCACTGTACCCCAGCCTGGGTGACAGAGCAAGACTCCATCTCAAAAAGAAAAGAAATGATCAATTTACTTTTCTGCATATAAATTGACCTTTTGAGTGAAACTCTTGTGTCTGCATTAGCAGAATCTGTCTCATAGGAGACTGTGGTTGGCAGAATTCTAAGATAACCCTCAACAGCCCACAGCCTATGTAATTCATCCCTGCAAGGGTGGGAGGGACTGTGAACTGGCTGTCAGTCTCATGACTGTGTTAATTATATAGCACTTTAAGAAAGGGAGATTATTGTTTAAGGAAGAGTGATGTCCTTGAAAGGTCTTATCGAATCATGGGAGTCCTTTGTATCTGGGTCTAGAGGTCACAAACCCAGAGAAGTCAGAGATTCATAGCCTAAGGAGGATTTGTTGCAAGAGGTCCTGAGGCCATCCCTGAAGGAGGAAGCTGAGTATTGGGAGACGGCCTGTGGGAGGTTGCCGAGTGGCCTGGTTGACAGTGGCTCCCAACAAGCAAATGAGCACCTCAGTCATTCAACTGCAAGAAACAGAATTTTGCCAACAACCTAAATGGGCTGGAAGGCAAATTCTTCTGCAAAGCCTTCAGAGAGCTTGTGGCCAGTGGGCACCTTGAGCATGAAACCTTCAGCAGAGAACCAAATTGGGCCACACCAGATTCCTCACCCATGGGAATGGCGTGCTCATACATTTGTGTTGTTTTCAGCCACTAGGTTTGTGGTGATGTGCTACACTGCCGTAGAATACTAAAAGGAATTTTGGTTTCAGGAATGAGGTGCTGCCGTAAGAAACATTTAAAAATATGCCAGTAGCTTTGGAACTGGGCCATGGGTGGGCCCTGGAAATATTCTGAGGAACATCATTTAAAAAACTTAAACTACCTTAGAGAAACCCTCTGTTTCCTTGGATACACCGTGCATAGAAATCTAGATTTTAAAGCTTCCGTGGTTGACAGCTCAGGAGGTGGAGGGCATGCTACTGGAAACCAGGTAGGTCCTGATGGTGTCAGGAGAAACTGTGTCCATCTACTGTGTGAGGAGTAAACTGTCAGGGGCCTGTTTGCACATACGTGTAATTGCCAGACAGGTGCTTCCTGCCTGCTGCACAGACAAATCAATCTACTGAGACCGTGCCATTGCAGTAGGGAAAGGCTTCACCCAAGCCCAACACACACGGAAGAACTGGAGTTCTCACTCAAATTGGTCTCCCTGAAGGCTCAGAAGCCAGGGGATTTTATGGACAATTAATGGGCAGGGGATTAGGGAGAGTACAGCTGATTGGTTGGAGATAAAATTATAGGGGTGTGGAAAATGGTACCTGTGCACTGAGTCCACCTCTGGGTGTGACCACACGGCCATTAGAGTCATGAGTCACAAGTCCAGGTGGGGTCAGTCTGAAAAAAATTAAAAAAAAAAAAAAGCAATCTTAGGTTCAACAGTAGTAACATTATCTACAGGAGCAATTGGGAGGGTCACAAATTGTGTGTAATCACAAAGCTGTAAGGGATTATAGAAACTATGCCTATCTTATCAGAATTCAGTCCCCTCCCATAATCCTATTCTTATGGCCTTTCATTAGTCTTACCAAAGGTGGTTTTCAGTCCCGGAGCAAGGAAGTGGTTAGTTTTAGGGAGGGACCATTATCATCCTTGCTTTCAAATTAAACTATGAATTCTTCTCAAAGTTAGCTTGGCTTAGCCCCAGGAGTGACCAAGGACAGCTTGGAGGTCAGAAGCAAGATGGAGTCAACTATGTCAGATTTCTCTTACAGTTATAATTTTGCAAAGGCAGTTTCACGTGGCTTAGGACATTTCTAAGCAAAGCTTTGAGGTGCTACCTGGTTTCTCCTTGCTACCTACAGAAAATGTCAGGGAAGAGAGAGAAACTGAAGGGAGAACTTCTAAACCAAAAGGAACCAGGACTGGAGGGTTTCGAAAATTCTTAGCCTCTCCAGATGTCAAAAGATGCTAAAAGTCAGAGATGGTCACTGAAACCATGGCACAGAGAAAAGGTTGAGACTATAATGTTCTGCTAAGATCCCAGAAAAACCAAGAGATCAGAATAGTCAGTCAATCAAAGGGCCCTTTCAAGACCTTGAGGTATAGTCACAAGAGAGGCCCAGGTGGAGGCGGGACTATCTCTTATCTAACAAAGTGAAAGTGGTAAAACACACTTAAAAGGACCATTAGGTTCTTGAGATGTTTATGTCAGCAGAACATTCCCAGCTCATACTGACAGGGACAGAGAAAGTACACAGTGAAAGAAGGTCCCCAGAATTCCGCTTGCAGGCAGCAAGGCAATAGAACTACTCAGATCCAAACGTGCTGCTTGGCATAAAAAAGGAAGGATGACCAGAGCTGAGAGCCACAGAGAATTTTTTCCCAGGCCTTGAAACCTAATGGAGTTTGTCCAGAAGGATATAAAAGCTCTTAGGAACCAGTGATTGCTTTTTACTGTCCATTCCCCCAACCTCCTTTTTTTTTTTGGGCGGGGGGAAGGCTGTTTAATGAGTGGGGACAGTATAAAAGAGCAGCCTTCTCTCCATGGGAAAGCCTCAGGGCGGGGCGTACATCTCTGTCCTACACAATGGCCTCACTTGAGGCCTGGCACCTGTGGGTGCTGAATACATGAGGTCCCATAAATGAGTGGGACAAATAAATGAATAAATGAATGGCCACCTTGCTGCTCACCCCGTATATTTGTCATATATTTGTATATTTGTAGACTGAGAGGGAAGAAATGTTAGGCAAAGACCTTTGCAAAAGAGTGAATGCTTTTGATTTAGGAAAATATAATGATGAGTGCAAAAAAGTAGAATGGCAATTGGTGTTATTTATGGGGTCATGAACTGGCAGATATCTCAGAGGAGGCATTCGGGACAGCACTTTTTTGCATGAGCAGGCCAGAGCTGGCCTCTCTGCCCTTGGCTACTGAATGCCAGTCACATGACCCTAGTCATGAGAGCAGCCGGCCCTCCAAGGACAGCCTGTTGGGACTGTCATTCTCTAAGAATCAAGGCAGAGAAGAGTGTGCCGGACAGGTGGGAGGGGAGGAGCTGCGGCCTGGGGAAATCACCGGTTGGAGGCGCTACCGAGCAGAGAGCCACTGACCTTGATGGAGGAAGTGGCTTCTAGTCATCCTTCTCTCTCCACACACCGGCAGCCCACAACAACACATGTGGGCCACACAGGGCAGGCATCGTGCAGGGCTGGGCCCCTGTCATCAGGCTGCTCCCACATGGGGACCCCAGGCCAGATCTGAGAGTGACATCTGGAAACAGAGCCCAAGTGTCCCCAGGCCAGTTGCTCCTGGAGGCAGGGCCATGTCTGATTTGTCACACTGCTCAAGCCCACCTGGCACCTGCTAGTATGCCACCAGCCAGGCTGGCACTACAGCTGCCACCTCCCTGCCTCCAGCTCTGCTTCATAGCAGCCAGAGGGCTTGTTTTTGATGAATAAGACCCTTCTATTGTGTCCCAGTGTGCTTGGGACAACACCTCCAATACCACATCCTAGCTAGGAAGGCCTCCTGCTCTGGGCCCCGCAGTGACTGCACCTCACCCATCACCCCACGCCTGCTCCCTTGCAGCCACACTGGCCTCCCTCCTGGTTCCTCTTCTTCTGGGCGAGCAGACTGGGGAGAGAGGGCTTTCCTCTGGCTGTGGCTGTGGCCCACATCTGCCACCTCCTCCCACAGTCTTGCTGCCTGAGCCCTTCCAGCTTCAGGAGGCAGAGGTTGGCATCATGGAAAACAGTGTCTGTGCATCCTTCTTCCAGCCCCGGGACCCCTGCCAGCCAAGCAGCAGTGACTCAGCATCCACGAGGACATGCTGTGTGCTGGGGACCTCATAACGGGAAAGGCCATTTGCCAAGTGAGTGAGCTCCGTCTCTCTGCCCTGTGCTGCCCTGGGCCTCTGCCACGGGGTCTTCTCTGGACCCTGCCCCAGCCCTGAATTCTTCCCAAGCCCAGCTAAGCCTGAGATGTCAGAGCCAGGACAGACACCCCCAAAAAACACTGGTCCATCCGTTTTCTTTGCATCTTTCAAGAAACACTGTCGGCCAGGTGCTGTGGCTTATGCTTGTAATCCCAGCACTTTGGGAGGCCGAGGCAGGTGGATCACCTGAGGTCAGGGGTTTGAGAACAGCCTGACCAACATGGTCAAAACTGTCTCTACTAAAAATACAAAAATTAGGGGGGTGTGGTGGTGTGTGCCTATAGTCCCAGCTACTTGGGAGGCTGAGGCAGGAGAATCGCTTGAATGCGGGAGGCAGAGGTTACACTGAGCCCAGATCATGCCACTGCACTCCAGCCTCGATGACAGAGCAACACTCTGTCTCAAAACAAAAAAAAAGAAACATTGTTGAATCACATCGTACACAGGAAAGGACATGAGTGCAAATGTCCTGTGGAGGGATTTTCAGAGACTGACCTCTCATGAACCCGGCACCCGCGGGTTCCATCCATGCCCCATTCCTGACACTAACTCCCCCAGGATAACCCTGCCTGCTTTCTAAAGCAGATGGCTTCTTGTGGGGAGTTTTAGCTGAGTGAAACCATATGGTATGCAAGCAAGCTTTGGCCTGGTCCCTCAGTGTGTGTTGTGTCTGTGTGATGCGTCCATCTGGCATGCAGTCTATATTGTTCATTCTTACTGTCGTATGCTATTCCACTGTGCGAAGACACTGCAGTTTTTCTTATCCATTCTACTGTGGGTGGCATTTGGATGGTTTCCACTTGAGGCTGTTGCAGATAGAATTGCTGTGAACCTCCTGGTGTATGCACGAATTTTAGAGCTCTTAGGTTCTCATTCTGGTTGGCGGTCACCCTGGCAGTGGAATTGCCTTCCCATGAGATATGCACATGTTCATCTCTCACCGATCTTCTGGGAAACTCTGCAACCTGGTTGTAGCAATTTGCACTCCCGCCAGCTGGTGGGTGAAAGTTCAGGTTGCACCCTGTTGCTGCCAGTCCTTCAAATTGTCTGCCATTTTCATGTGAACCATCGTGTGCTGTTTTTAATGTGCATTTCTCTGGTGACTAGTGAAGATAAGCCCTTTGTCATATGCTTGTTGCCTATTTTGTAAAGTGTCCATGCAAGGTTTTTGCCAAGTATGGGACTGTCTGCCTTTCGTTCTGAATGATAGGAGCTCTTTATTGTGGTTGTGACCCATTATTGGATATGTTCATGTGTTGAGGATGTCTTCCCCCACTGTATGTAATCTTTCCACTTTGTGGTGGGGGAGCTGAGGCCCAGAAAGGAAGTATATAGCCCATCTTGAGGGGTCACAGCCACAGTCAAGCTTGGAGAGGCCCTGCCCTCCTCGGGAGCTGTAGGCCCCAGGAGGCCCCTGCAGGATCTTCTCCCTCTTTTTTTTTTTTGAGACAGGGTCTCACTCTGTCGCCCATGTCACCCAGGCTAGAGTGCAGTTGCGCAATCTCAGCTCACTGCAATTTCTGCCTCCCAGGTTCAGGTGATTCTCCTGTCAACTTCCCAAGTAACTGGGACTACAGGCATGGGCCACCACACCCGGCTAATTTTTATATTTTTAGCAGAGATGGGGTTTGGCCATGTTGGCCGGCCTGGTCTCAAACTCCTGACTTCAAGTGATCCTCCCGCCTCAGCCTCCTAAGTGCTGGCTCACAGGCGTGAGCCACTGTGCCCGGCCTCCTCTCCCTCTCTTGCACCTCCCTCTTTTCTTCTCTCTCTCCTTGGTCACCCCACAGTACAGAAACATTCTTCAATGACTCCCATCACAAAATGCCCTACCGGCACCCTCCCTGCTCCCCACAACCTCTTCCCACCTCACCCATCCCAGCAGGGCTCACCCCAGAGTGTCTGCCTGGGCCCTCTCTTGCTTCCTGGGCTCTGTCCTCGCCACAGCCGTGCAGGCAGGCATTGGTGCAGCATCTCCCACCAGACACTGCAGGCGGCCCCTCCTGCTCTCTGCTCTCCTCCTTGGAGGGGCCTCCTCAGCCTCCTGACACCAAGAGCCCACTGTGCAGCCTGGGCCTGCTTGTCTTGCCTTGCTCCATTTCCTTAGAGAGAAAAGGTCAGATATGGCAAGTCCTGTCTGTTGACCATTTCCTGCCAGGCTCTGCCATCCCTTCTCCTGCAGTTGTGTCGTGATGGGGCTCAGGCCGGAACCATCCTGTCAGACAGAATCTGCACCGTCCTATCACAGAATCCCATGGGTTCCCTGCCCACCGTTGAGGCTGTGGGCTGTCAGGCCTTGCTCTTCCCTCCAGCGTTGGCTCAGAGAAGCTCTCGGATTAGAGCAGCCCTTCTGGAGTTCTTCTAGGCCGCCCTGCCCCTGCCCATCCGGGTCCACACGCCACGCCTGAGATGTCTGTTCATGTGGAATGGCCCTCAGGGCCTCCTCAGTGCTGCCTGCCCGCAGAAGGAGCTCGGTCTTGTTGATTGCACAGATGACAGGAGGGTGCTTGTTTCCTTGGGATTCCTTTTTCGGCCTAAGGGCTGGGGGTGGTCTGCCCATGATGTCAGGGACTTACCTGTTTGGGGGCCCTACCACACTCACAATCCCCTGTGCTCTCCTGGGACCCCTTGGCACTCCCCCTACCCCCAGGCTGGGCACAGGCAGCACCTCTTTTCCCCTCAGCACATCCCACAGCCTGGCATTTTCTAAAAAGCTCAACGAAGAAATGGAGGGAGCGCTAGAGACCTTAGTAAGTCAAGGACATCTGGATTAGGAACTAGACTGAATCCCAGCACCTTGGAGGCCCAGGCGGGAGGATCACTTACACCAGGAGTTCAAGATCAAGGCAACATGGCAAGACCCCGTCTCCATTTCAATTTTTTAAAAAAATTAAAAAAAAAAAGAACAAAAATTCTGGTGGGATGCAGTGCTAGGCTGGGGATTCCGGCCAAGGCACCCGGCCACCCTGGGGACCAGAGGCAGTGCTTTCTCTCCACCGGGGTCAGAAGGGGGAGGCCTAGAGTACCCTGCTTGTTCTCGAGGGTCTGTGACTGCCAACCTGGAGGCTCTGCCCTGGGTTTCCTTGGGAGCTCTGTGGAGGGGGACTCCAGGGCCCTGTCCTCAAGATTTTCAACCAGGAGGTCCCTCCTGGGTCTGGGCTTCTAACATTGCTCAGGTGACAGATGAGCGTCACTCACTCAGACAGTGCAGACGCCTGCCATATACCTTGCTTCCTATACTCCATCCTGGAGAAGCACAGGGTCCCCTCCTGTGCCTGGGCAATGCATGTCCCTCCCTGTCTTGGTCTTCACCACCCATGTCCTCTCTGTCCTAAGGGAGACTCCAGAGGTCCCCTCATCTGCCCATTAAATGGCACCTGGTTCCTGATGGGGCTGTCCAGCTGGAGCCTGGACTGCCGCTCTCCTGTCGGCCCCAGCGTCTTCACCAGGCTCTCCTACGTGACCAGCTGGATCAGCCAGAAGGAGAGGGAGAGTCCCCTACCCGATCCCACCTTGGCTCCTCAGGAAACGCCCTCAGCCCTGGACAGCATGACCTCTCAGGCCCCCGTTCACAAGCTCCGGCTCTGTGCAGCTCTGCTGGCTGCTCACACCTTCCTCCTGCTGCCAATTCTCCTGGGGAGCCTATGAAGGGCCAGGGACCCTGGCCTCTTAATGCAAGCGTGCCCACCTCAGGCCTGCCTCCTTGCTGAGCTCTGCACGCTCCTGACATGTTTCCATCTCTGGGCTCTCCGGTCCACCCCAAGGCCACCCCTGCCTCAGGCCTGAGAAAATAAAAACCACCCAAGAAGCTCCTTGCTCTGGTTTCTGGCCCACTAGAGTCATCTCCCATGCTCCACTGCGCCTCCAGCTCCTTGGGGAGGGAAGGTCTCCCTCCTTCCTGGGCAGGGGCCAGGCTGACCATTTGGAAGGCAAGTCACTCTCCTTGGGGACTTGAGTCGTGCAGACTCAGGCACCATTCCTGCCATCAAGGGCGTGCAGTCTTCCAGAAAAGTAGGGCCAGGGCCTCCCAGCATGGAAGAAGCCTCCTGTCTCCCTGAAGCTGGGTGCTGGGCACCTGTCGGGGCTGAAGCCGCTTCTTCCAGGCATACAAGTCACAGAAGCTCTCCTCGACAGCTCGCAAGTAGACTGTGAAGGGGGCTGAAGGCTGTGTCAGCAATCCCAGAACTCTGTCCCAGGGGTCAGCTCTCAGCCGACTGCCCACTGTACCCACAGCCCTGCCTTCTCCCTGCCTCCAGAAACCCAGTCCCCCATCCCTGGGGCTTGCTCCAGCTTGTCGTGATTGTGGCTTGGCTGACTCAGGACTTGTGGCGCCAGCACTGAGCCCACACACCAGCCTCTGAGCTGCTCCTGCACCTGCCTGAGTCAGGTTTGTATCCTAATGAGTCAGCAGGACTCTCAAAGGGCCTCACGCCACAGCTCTCCCCCAACCCCCAACGTGAACTCACAATAAGAAGAGGGCAGCCCCAGGTCACTGCAGGAACACTGTGCTCCAAGTGCCATCCAGGTGTTCTGTGCAAATTATTTCCAATCCTGTTGTCACCCAGATGGCCCAGGCCCTCAGCAGCAGGTGGGAACAAATGAAGCCTCATGGACATGACTGGTGGAATCTCTTGGTCTCAAAGCCTTCTGCTGCTAATGCAGAAGTTTCCTTTCCTGCTCAGAGCCTTCCTTCCCTCTTTCCCCGTGAGCTGCCACTGAGTCAGACACCTGTGCCCAGCACAGTGTCTGACTTTACAAGCTCAGCAGTGTCTGGAAGTGAGAAGAAAGCATTTCCTCCCCTGATCGCAAACTCAGTTACGGGGCTGCAGAGTGGGACTGCTGGGCCCTGAGGTGGGAATCGGCACTTGATCGATTCAGATTTAGAGCATTAACCACCCGCTGTCGCCGGAACTGCCCCTTTCCTTCAGCCCATGGTGGCCTCATGTTGGCTGGGTTGGAGCTCCCTCACGTGGTGACTCGTGCTTTGTCCAGCATCAGGCATGTTCCCGCATGGAGCATGGAGTTATGTGATGGCCTGCCTGTCCACGAAGTTCCTCTGGCTTCCTCCGGCCTCCTCCGATTCTGTAGCTGCAAATCCACAGTGAGGAGCTCCGCAGGCCTGCTGGAGCCAGTCTGGTCCGGTGCCTGGAACCCACCTCCGTCCTCAGGACCGCTAGCTGCATTCAGTCTCTTTTTATAGATGGGGAACCTAGCGTAGTTAGGAACGTGTCTAAGGTCATGTGATAATAAATACCGGAACAGGGATTCAAACCCACATCTCCAGAGAGAGCTCAGAAGCCTTGTGCTTCCCACCAATGCAGCTATTCCCAGAGCCTAAGGCCCTGTCTCACCGTCCCAGACTGCCTTGAGAGGCTCTGGCTGGCCTGTCTCTAGTGTGACCAGATTCTCTCTGGTCAGTGGCAAGGGAGGACCCCAGGTAACAAGACTGACATCAGGGACGAGAACAGACCTGCGGGGCCAGCGATCGGGGCTCGGGAAAGTCTGGGAGCGGCCCCTGTGTGGCTTTCACCAGACCCGTCGTCAGGGGCTCCAGGCCTCCAAATGTGCTGCATGGGCTGCTGGCTCCAAAATCGACCCTGGGTAAGCTGTGGAGGTGAGAAGACAGTGTGGATTTCAGAAACTAACCAAAATCAGTGAGAAAATCCCAGAGAAACTGAAGTTATCCTGGGCGGCTGTAGCTGGGGATGGAGGATGGGGCAGCTAGGGGCAGGACTTAAGGCTGTTCACACTCCCCTCTTGTCGCTTGCTTCCCACACCTCGTGACAAATGCTGCCTGGTCTTGCTCAGGTGCCAGGATTGCAAGGTGGCTGTGTCAGCCAGCGTGAGGGCCTAAGCAACCACTGACGTTGCGTGCCCTCCATCCTCCTTTTGCAACCCCGCTGGGTGGGACAGTTGCATCCAAAGAAATGGGCCCCTTACACTGTGATCTCTTCCAGGGTTTTCGATGGAAGACCTGCCTGCAGGAGCGGCTTGTGGGGTTGCAGGATGCAGGACAGAGTGAGTGTGGTGCTTTGCGCCTGGGATCCTCTGCTCTGGGGTCACCCTCCTCATTGACTCATTTGGGAGCCTTCCTGGTGCAGACAGGGCGACCAGGAGCTGCTAAGCCCAGGGAATGCACGCACGTGCCCTGGAGCAGCTGCCCATTCGGGGAGCCCGATCGCCACCGAAACATAGCAGGCTGCACAGCGTCCACTACTGGAAGTAGAGTTCTTGGAAAACACAGACCAAACATACTTAATAAACACAATAAAATACCTTTTTACATACAGAAAAATATTATTAGCAATAAGACCCAAGACAGAGAAACTACAGAAAAGAACCAAGTCAAAATATTACATAGAAAAAATGTAATCAGGCCGGGCATGGTGGCTTATACCTGTAACCCCAGCACTTTGGGAGGCTGAAGTAGGTGGATCAGCTGAGGCTGGGAGTTTGAGACCAGCCTGACCAACAAGGTGAAACTCCATCTCTACTAAAAATATAAAAATTATCTAGGCGTGGTGGCAGGTGCTTGTAGTTCCAGCTATTCTGGAGGCTGAGACAGAATTGCTTGAACCGGGGAGGTGGGGGTTGCAGTGAGCTGAGATACTGCTGCTGCACTCTAACCTGGGTGATGGAGCAAGATTCCGTCTCAAAAAAAATGTAATCATTGAATTAAATACCACATGAGATTGGGTGAACAGGGTAAATGCAGATGGGAGAGGAAGCTAGTCATTACTTTAAAGATATGGATGTTGGCTGGGCGTGGTGGCTCACGCGTGCAGTCCCAGCACTTTGAGTGGCCGAGGTGGGCGGATCACGAGGTCAGGAGTTCAAGACCAGACTGGCCAATGTGGTGAAACCCTGTCTCTACTAAAAAATATAAAAAATTAGCTGGGCATGCTGGCTCATGCCTGTAATCCCAGCTACTTGGGAGGCTGAGGTAGGAGAATTACTTGAACTGGACCTGGGAGGCGGAGGTTGCAGCAAGCCGAGATTGTACCACTGCACTCCAGCCTGGGCTACAGAGCGAGACTCCATCTCAAAAAAAAAAAAAAGATATAGATGTCATAGTGTGGACTTTGGAGCTGGTCCACTTTAGTTGTGATAATTTGTAGAGCATTTATTTACAAAAGTACTAATCACCCAGGTGTGTTTGGGCAGAAGGGACTGGAAAAGCCAAGGGCAGGGGCCTGGCACAGGCAGCAGAAGCAGAGCTCTTGCCGGCAGAGATCCTAAGAGGCCAGTGGAGTGGGAACCGTGGGGAGAGGGTGCCTAGAAGAAGCAGAGACACTCAGCCAAGGGGCACAGTCAGCCAAGGCAGCCTCACAGAGGGTTTTCATAGAAACAAATGCACTGACAACTTCATTCCCACATCTTGGGCTGAGGCTCCCATGGCAAGTGAAGAGAGCAGCCGCACATGGCCTCGATCACTTGAGCCCACAGGGAGGCAAAGTGAGCCAGGTAAGCTCCCTGCTGGCAAGGACAGAGTCCTGACAGGAGGGCCAGCCCTGACAATGTCTAACCATGCCCATTGCTTGAGTGGGGTTGCTTCCTCTCGACTTTGAGGGATTGGGAGGGTGGGATGGTCCTGCAGGCAAAGGATTTCTTCACAAAGAGCACAGTGGAGCAGCTACAGGCACCCACAGCACCTCTGGGTGTGGAGCCCTAGGCAGGCATGGCTGGGAAGTGGGGTGTTCATGGGACGGGCATCCTCCTGCAGCCCCTCCTGGTGAGGAGCCCTCGGTGGGCTTGGCATCGCTGGGATAGGCTTCACTCCCTGCAGATGTGCTCAGGGCAGGCCTCCCTGGCCTGCACCAACCTTTGCCATTCTTTTGCTTCTTCCCTCCAATGGCAAAACGAGATACCAGCCTGCCCGGCGCTCTCTATAGGCTTTGTAGGTTTTCCCAAAATGCCAAAAAGAACACTGGGGGAATCGCGGGGATGAGTGGACGTCTTTGCTTTCCCGTCTTCATCTTTCCTGAGCCACACCCGCGGCCCTCTTGCTCTTCCTTGCCACCCTCAGAAACATCCTTAATCCCTTCTCTTGAGTTGTGACAGGATTTCTGGAGCCAGTCTCCTGCTGGAGCTGACCTGACAGCTGGGGGGAAGAGGACACTGTGCCTGTCCAAAGCCCTCCACTGCAGGAGACCCCCTGGGAGGGCACCAGGCTAGAGCCAGACTTCACTGAACAGTGGTCTCCCTCCACCCACAGGGTCCCAGCTCTTCAGCCCCAGCCTGGCTTCCAGCCTAGTATACAGGGCCACTCAACACGATTCAGTGATGCAGCCAGGAGTTCGGAAACCAGGGCGATGCTGAGGAAGTGGGTGAGGGGCAGGGAGAGAAGTCGCAGACAGTGAAGACCCAGTCATGCCCACTGCCTGGGGGAGGCCAGGTCCTCAGGGGAGAATCAGAAAAGGGGGAAAAGGGGCTGGGGAAGAGCAGCAAGAGGCACTCATGAGAGAGAGTGAAAAGGAGACAGAATGAATACATCACATGAGGTCTCTCTGTTTCTGAGCCTAAGGATGAAGTGAAGGGCAGTGCCCCGAGCAGGGACAGAGCAGCTGCTGGGAGAGGGTTGAGCCCAGCAGCCAGTGGGCTCTGGCACTGTTGAGCAGGTGACATGGAGCTGGAGTGACTGAGGTGTTGAATGTTTCATTTCATTTCATTTTTGTTCACCTAAATGTAAGCAGGCTCATGTGCCTAGCAGCAACCACAGAAGGTAGTACAGGTCCAGGGACGCAGAGCTAAGGAGGACACAGCCCTTGCTGCCCTGGTCTGCTTTGCAGGGTTGTTCACTGCCTGAGCTGATGGCCCATCCAGTAGGATTCCCTGAACACAGGTGAACAGGTCAGGCACTGTGTGGCCCTGGGGATGCCCAGACAGTAAGGTCAACATCCAGGCCCTAGAGGGGTGCCCAGCAGGGCCCACTGACAACACGGGTGCAGAACAGGCCACACAAATGATGTGCTAGACACAGTCAGAGCAGCCGGGGCTGAGGGGAGGAGACCCTCCCTGTCGTCAGGAGCCTACCCTTGTCACCTTTGACTGCATGAGAGCTGGTCGTTCCCCAGCTCAGCGTGGAACCCACAGCCTAGACATCTGAGAAGGGTCCTTTCCATGTTCGAGCTGAACTCCAGTGCAGAGGCATGTTTGGCAGATGCATGCCAAACTGAGTACTGGATGGGGAATGATGAGGAAGACACAGTCGCTGCCCTGGGCAGGATTCCTGTCCCTGCGAGTGAGAGGATGTAGGGTCTGAGCCCGTGCGTTCCAAGATCCTTTCAGGGAAACTCTCAGGTAGGCATCTTCTGGGCCACAAAGGGAGCAGTGAGGCCCAGCTCCACCCAGTCTCAGCCTATACCTTGCCCCGCACTGGAACCCCATGTCCCTCATCCCTGGCACTGGATCGTGGGCTGTGGTGCCCCTGGCTGCAGATGTAAGATTCCCTACAGTGTAAAGGCATTTCTGGGCCAGACAATTTTTTTTTTCTTTGAGACAGAGCCTCACTCTGTCACCCAGACTGGAGTGCAGTGGCACGATCCTGGCTCACTGTAACCTCTGCCCGGGTTCAAGTGATTCTCCTGTCTCAGCCTCCTGAATAGCTGGAATCACAAGCACCCACCACCATGCCCAGCTAATTTTTGTACTTTTAGTAGAGATGAGGTTTCACCATGTTGGCCAGGCCAGTTGGCGAACTCCTAACCTCAAATGATCTGCCCTCTTAGGCCTCCCAAAGTGCTGGGATTACAGGCATGAGCCACCTCACCCGGCCTGGGACAGTCAATTTTTGACCAAAAGTGTCTAGACAAGAACAGGTTGTTAGGCAACTTGCAGAAGCAGGTGAATAGTGAAAACCGGTCCCTGTCCCAGCCTGGGGGAGAAATGGCCTCAGAACCTGTGGTCCTAGCCTGACCCTGCAGCTTGTCCCTGCTGACCCGTCTCCTGGCCAGTTATTGCCGGAGACACGGAGACCTGCCTTCTCTTCTCTGCCTTGAACCAATTTGTTGGTGCGATTCCAGGGTCATGAGGGAGGGTGCCTGGCATAGGACACAGGTAGATGGAGAAGACGACGGGACAGGAGGGACACTTCCGTCTTCAGATGTGTAGAATGCCATCCATGCAGTGCTCACCGCCATGGGGCTGCACCTGCCACTTGCCCACTCAGAAGGAGCACAGGCATCGCTGAACAGACATGGGGACTGGGCTCAGGCGATGATGCTCTTTTGATCTTGAAACCCTGGAACCCCTGCTTGGTCCGGGTGCCCCTGAGTCTTCCTCTGTCTGTGCAAAGCTTTTCTCTCTCAAGGTTCCAACCAGGGAGGGCTCTGGGTGCTGCTCTCTCCCTCGGAGCCCACTGGCACTGCTCCTGAATCCTAGAAGCCTCCTTTCAGGGCCATTCCTTTTCACTTTGAATCACACACAGCAGGGGTGTCCTCGAGCCCATGGGGAAACAGTGGGCTATCATTTAGGACTTCTAGGACTATATGGTCATGAGAAGGGGTGCTGGGATGAACAAGCAACATTTGTCAATTCAGGAAGACTTTTTGTTTTGTGGGGAAAAAATATTGATACCTATAAGGCAAACAAATTCTATTTAAACACAATGTATTTCAAACACATACATGAGCCAGAAGGAAATAAACCATAATGTGTCTAGTTTTTATTTACTTATAAATAATAACTCAGTCTCACTCTGTTACCCAGGCTGAAGTGCAGAGGTGTGATGACAGCTCCCTGCAGCCTCTACTTCCTGGGCTCAAGTGATCCTCCCTCTTCAGCCTCTCGAGTAGCTGGGACCACAGGCATGCATCACCACACCTGGCTTATTTTTAAAAACTTTTTTGTAAGGTAGGAATCTCATTATGTTGCCCCGGCTGGTCTCGAACTCCTGGGCTCAGGTGATTCTCTCGCCTGGGCCTCTCACAGTGCTGAGATTATAGGGGGGACCCCCTGTGCCTGGCCTCATTTTATATTTATATTCACTCAAAATGACAGCCTCAACAGGTTTCCTTTCAAAGGCGTACAGAGGACAGCTAGAACTTCAACGAGTAGATCAGGTGGACTTGGGAGGGGCTCAGCACCCTCCCCACTGAGCCACTGCGAGCACAGGAGGGGGGCCACCTGCTGTCCTGATGCTCTTCCCTGAAGAAGCCCTCATGTCGATTTTCGTGTTATAGTGTTTCTTACTCACCACACAGGAATTATGGCTGGCAGGAGTGAAAGAGTCAGACTTTCCACACGGCATTTTCCATTCTTGGTAACATTGTAAAAAGCAAAATATTAGACCCCAAATGGTGAAACGTGGAGGAAGATTCCCCCAGCTCTGCCTAGAGGCTCCTTTCTCTTGAGGGTTTCAGCAGCACTGGTTGGATATGGCTACACTGGGTTCTGACTACAGAAGACAGGAGCCCTGTTCTTCATCCAAGCTACTGAAATCCTGGGAGGACTGAGGCCGCCTGTAATACTGATGGGAATGAGGGTGGGGCCAGAGTGATGCCACAGTGGAGGAAGTTATTTCATTTATATATATATATATATACACACATACATATACATATATATATTTAATTTTAATTAAAAATTTTTTAAGACAGGGTGTTGCTCTGTCGCCTAGGCTGGAGTACAGTGGTGCCATCATATTATAGATGACTGCAGTCTCTATCTCCAGGGTTCAGTGATCCTCCTGCCTCAGCCTCCCAAAGTGTGGGGATTACAGGTGTGAGCCACTGTACCTGGCTGCAAGTTTTCATCTGATGCAAAAAGTGTCTGAGGGAGCAAAGACTCTGGGATGACTGAAGTCAGGCCTGGCAAGCAGCCCTCACAGGGAGGCTCAGGAACAAGGACTGAAATCCGAATTGACATCGGACTCGTAGTGGAGGTTTACAGTCTCTCCTAGGCAGCAGAGAACATGCCTGGGATTTAGAATCAAGGGGCTAAGCTGCAGCCCCTGGTTTCCCATTCGCTGGCTTCAGGACCTGCTGAATTCTTCCACCTCCTCAAGCCTGGGTTTCCACGCATGTCAAACGAAGACTGTGAAGGTGCCTTTTCTTTAATCATGGTCTATCACGTGCCATCAGGGAAAAATACAAAGGCCTGCTTGGAGGTGAGATGTATTATTAAGGGAAGTCACTGGCTCAGTGGCGGATTCTGAAGCAGGGCGCTGTCCGTTTACAACCCCATGAGAATTTGCTGGGTGGTGATGAGACTTCCCCTAGATTTACTGAGGTGTCCTTGGCAGAGAGTAAACCTCAGAGGCAGCAGCAGGCTGCTGTGCACAATGCCGGGTCTGAGCAGATGCTTGTTACTCACCATCCTCTTCTCTGCTCCGGACCGCACCCAGCCAACGAGACAGAAAGTCACCCACCAGCATCTCGGGAGCTTTAGCAAGGACAACCCAGGAGCCTCAGTGGCTGCTTAGTACATAGTGGTTCTAATGGCACGAACAGCTCTTGCCTATTTGTTTTTAAATGTGGGTTTTATTGTTATTTAGGTACGGCAAGAATGCAGACATGGAAATGATGAAAAGATAAGTCTGTTATGTTCACAGGGCAAGAAGACAGACCATTCCACACCACACAGGGCCACATGGAGAGACACCAGGGTCAATCAGGAAGCAGAGAGAGAGAGGGGAAAATGTACCAGGCAATTAGGGACAGCCCCGTGCCCTGGAGCCTGCAGAAATGATTCACTAGCCAACCCTACACCACCTGCCCTGCCTCACCCACTCCTTCCCACACATGCCACCGTGCAGGCTCCTGCCCACAGTGCCCGCTCCCTCTGCCTCCCGGGCCATCCTGGGTCTGCCCCATGGGGTCCTGCATGGCATACCTCCCTTTTCTAAGCGAATATACACACTTCCTCCTCCTTGACATCATTTCCCTGTCTGCCTTCTTACCATACCTGATTAAAACGAGTCTCATTTGAAAACACACTGATTCTGCAAAGCAATCACTCATGTCGACAAACTAGAAACATTCTCACATAGAGAGTGCCAAAGTTGAAATGGTTCAGGTAATTAACATACTTTATAGAAGGATTGGAAATAGCTCCACAGATCACATTTCAGATTTAATGACAATAAATTTGTTGGAGAGTCAGTGAGTTAGGATGCAATTCCATTTGCCAAATCGTGGTTGCATCACAACCTTAGATTTGAGTGCCCATAGAAGATCTGATAAAAATCAACAAAAGCACATAGGCTCTATGAAATAAAGATGGTTGTATATTTTGTTATGACTTGTAAATTTTGTGCTATAATGTACTTTGTATGAATAAAACTTGTAATAAAGTGCTATCAGCATACTTATACACCTCTTTTGTTGCTGGAGAGCCGGTTCTTAGACACTGAGCCACACACTCATCCCTGCGGCAGTGCTGCAGACACTTCCCAGTCCAGCACCCCAGTCACTTGGCAACATTCAGCTCCTGGGGATCCAGCTCACTTTCTGGCCACAAGCTTCCATAATACCGTGCCGAGGTCCCAGAGGGGTCCAGGTGCTGGCCAGATCAGTGTGTGCCGAGCAGCTGTGACTGCGGGAGACACAACTCCATGTTCTCCTTTTCCCATAACACACAGTCCAAGTGAGATGAGAAATGCCTGTGCATGTAAAGCTTATCAAACCTAATTTTAAATACCCAAAACTGAATTCCACAGAAAGGTCACCCCCAGAAACTGTTGCTGGTGGGATGTATGGCTGTATGTGCCAGAGTGGCTTTGCAGACAGTGGAAACTGAGACTATATCCAGAGGCTGCTTGCTCACAGCTAGAAAAGTCAGTTTGGATCTAGGCTAGAGTAGGGAAATGGTGACGGGCTGAAAGGAACAAGGGCGCCCCTCAGCCTCAGGCATTTGCTAAACCCCGACATAGGAACGGGCTGAACACACCAGCCCTATGCTGGTACAAGTCCTCATACATCCCTGCATCTCCTTCCAGTGTCCCTGGCAAGTGGCTCCCTCAGAGAGGGCACGCAAGGACAGATTTTGCTTTTCTAGGATGTGTGGGGGATGAGTAAGCCAGGGCTAAGCTGGCAAGGAAAGGGCAGCTTCTATAAACCCTGCAGAATGGACACAGCTGGAGACTGCTCTGGGAAGGTAGTGCCCTTCCTCTGTCCGGGTGAGCAAACCCAGGAGTGTGAACAGGCTCTTCCCAGCAAGGGGTGCTGGCAGATAGTGGCCCAGGGCATGTCTCTATCTATCCTCCTCAACTGCAGGGGACAGATAAGATCTGGGACACATTTATGTGACACTAACAGCCATGAGCCCAGCATTGCTCTTCTCTCCTGAGAAGTTTCTTGTTTTTAAATGTCTCCCCGGATGCCTTGGCTGCCAAAAGAAAATGCCTTTTATTCACAAATTCTCCTTGTCTTTTCAGAGCTAGGTAGGTAAAAGCTTCTCAATTAGGTAGCAGACAGATAAATGGTGACTTTGATTTTCTTGCTTATAATCAAGAATCATTCTACTAGAAGGATCCATTCTAGTATTCTACTAGAGAAATCCAAGGGGCCTGATTTCTAATTTTCTAATTAAAATGTGTTTATACCTTAAATATTCATACTAATATTGAAGAGTTCTCAGTTTTCCTTTTAACCACAAGTGCAACCTCTCAAGTTCCATTTCCTAAGTTTGCCTACTGAAAATAAGGCAGTGTCTTTTTTGCCTGCCAATGTTGTAAAAAATAGGTATTCTGTAAACATGAATTTTAGGAGTAGCATATACATATTCATCAAGTTCTTAGGATAATTTGCAAAGTTCATCACTCGTTTATTCCTACAATAATTAAATAGAAAAAGAAGGCACTGCTCAGAACACACTTGAAACTACCTGAAGACAACTTTAGTATCAAAAAATATTAATGCCTAGCAATATTTACGTCTCAAAACTTGAATAATTTTTCTCATGAGCCAATGAACTCCAAGCCAGCTCTCTGATGAAGTTCTACTTTATTTTTAATACTCATTTGAATGTTACATTAAATTCATATTTTCAAAGCAAATAGTTGAAAAGATTGAAAATGCCAATAAACTAATTTACAATATAAAATGTAAAAGTAATTGTATCAAGCAGGCTCGTGAATTACAGCAGATTTTAAAAGCTGAAGAGCTCAATGCAAGGGTCCTGTACCCGAAGTATGCGCTCCTGGGGTCACATCCCGCATGGCCAAGCCTGTGTGCTGTCACCGGGCCTGGCGTCTTCAGCTCGCTGCGTCCATCCCCCTAGACTGGTTGTGGACACTATAGCTTCAGACTGGGCAGCGGCCTGAGAAGGAGCGCTCAGGAGACGGAGGAGGCTGGCCTGGGGCAGCTTTAGGCTGAACTCTGCTGTGTTACCTTCGCTTCCCACTTAACAGAGATGTGAAAGGAAGGCGCTAACGCCGGCCAAGGAGGCGGTGCCAGGCTTTCTGGCTCCAGTTTTGCTCTCCCGCTGTTGCCCCGCTGTCTCTACCTACCAGTCACAGCGGTGAGGGGGACACATGTGTCTCTCCCCCAAGGACCTGGAGCCAAAGGAGCTTTCATGAAAATGTTTATTACCCAATAAAAATATTCACCCAGTGCTTCTATTTACAACATAGAAAATGAAAGGCGTTGCCCAAATCCCGGCCTTCTGCAGGGGCGCCGCTCCCGCTGGGGAACCAAGGGGACGAGGGACGGAGGAGGGCGAGCTGGCGCATCCAGGCGAAGGAGGCGGTGCAGGAGCGCGCAGGGCAGCAGAAGCAGCAAGCTGGGCGCGCCCCCGGCGCTCGGCCCGTGAGCGCGGGAGGCCAGGAAGTCTTTCGGGTCTGGAAAAACAGACAAACCCGAGATGTATGAAATGCAGTGCAGAGGCTCGGTTTGAGGGCGTGCAATAGAAACGCCCGCTCCCTGCCTTCTACAGGCCCTTTTCCCCGGGCCCTCACTAGGCTCCGCCCCTCGGCCGTGCTGCGGGGCGAGGTGCAGGGAAGCAGGTCTCAGCCCCACGTTGACATCTGCACAGAAGGAAGCCTCTGAATGTTAGTAGAACTTAGAGAGCCGAAGGAGAATTACAGTACTGTTTTTTTTTTTTTTTTTTTTTTTTTTTTTTTGAGATGGAGTTTCGCTCTTGTTACCCAGGCTGGAGTGCAATGGCACGATCTCGGCTCACCGCAACCTCCGCCTCCTAGGTTCAAGCAATTCTCCTGCCTCAACCTCCCGAGTAGCTGGGACTACAGGCACGTGCCACCATGCCCAGCTAATTTTTGTATTTTTAGTAGAGACGGGGTTTCACCATGTTGACCAGGATGGTCTCGATCTCTTGACCTCGTGATCCACCCGCCTCGGCCTCCCAAAGTGCTAGGATTACAGGCGTGAGCCACCGCGCCCGACTACAGTACTGTTTTAAAAGGGGAACGTAGAACAGCACTTCCATCTTTCTCATTTGGCCCGTGACCTTTCAGGGAGTCCCACTCCAGGTCATTGAGCAATGGGACAAGTAGGCCAGCCATAGTATATATGGGGCAAACAGACCGGCATAAAACAGTGCCATAGTATAAAACAGCTCACTGCCATCTGCTGCAAGAAAGGTTCCACTTTTCCCCAAATGAGTGCTGGAAATATTTCTTTGACAAGGGACAGTTGATGGAGCAGCAGGACGCAGTCATCCAAAGCCAGGCTGCTGTTCTGAGGAGGCCTAGCGCTGTGAGTGGCACATCGCCCCATGGGACTCACCTGCCAATGGTTCCCTAGCCCACACTGCTGCTCGTAGGAGTCCGGGCCTGAATGCCTAGTCCCTGTCCCCCTTCTCCACCCCTCACAGCAGGCCTCACTCATGCTGAACCCTGAGGGTCCCTGAGCCTTGGTCTCTGTGTAGCTGGGACCCCAGTCCAGAACAGCAGAATGGGGATCTCTGAAGTGGTGGGGCTGGGCAGGGTCTTGGCTAATATCCTGGGTGGTGAATGCCGTGTGAAACGCACAACCTTGCAGGCATGGCAGCCACCACCACTAGAGCATTCTCACAAGCAAGTCTAGGCCTGGTTTGGAGTGGGGTCAGGGTGGTGGAAGAGCATGCCCAACTACAGGGACCCTGTCTTCAGGGCCGCTCAGCAAAGGCCAGCCACCTCCCCACCCACCCACCAGGCCTGCGCTGCCCTCTACTACACCTCCAGGAGACGCCTTCTGGACTTGGGAACCTGGCATGAGCATGAAACTGGAAATTAACAAGGAATGATGCAGATGAGCCCCCGCAGCAAGAACCAGTCTCCACCTGTCCACAGGCAGGCTGTGCCGGCCTTGGCCAGGTCAGGCCCACTCCAGGCCTGGGTGCCGCCTCCCCATAGCACCCCACCTCGGGAGAGAGGGTTGTTCCAGGGTGCCAGAATACCTAAACAGGAATGCCAACATCGAGGCTCAGATGAGGCTCCAGAGAAGCTAATGCTAATACAGGCACTCACAGCATAAGAAGCTATTCAGGTGAGAAAAGGGTCAGTAGTACCGGGTCTGTGCTGGCCTTCCCCTGAGGGAAGGGGACAGGAGGGCTGGACACAAGGTACATGCTGACAGACCCAGAGCCAGCTGGTGCCAGGACCTGAGAAAGCCATTCCAACGGCATCCCAGAGGCCTGGAGACTGGGTCTGGCCCACTGATGTTTGCTTGCTGGTTGGTTGGCTTTTGCCAGAGTTGCATTTTTAAAAACTGAGTTTGCAGCAGTGAGGTGAGTGTTGACCCGGCCCTGTCTCACTTTCATGTTACCTGCCCATCTCTGAAGACACCTGAGTTGGCTGCCTCACTATGTCATTCCACAGTCTCTAAATTTTAGAGTATTAAATTGTCTCTTGATGCTGGTAAAAACTGATACTTGATGCTTTAGGGCCACATTAGAAAAAGCCACCCCCTCAGACTAACAAGGAGATCCTGGCTAGCTCAGGACAGGCAAAGGTTCCTGCTAGCTTGAAGCTTTTCATTCTTGGACTCACAGAGCATCAGTCAGAGCAAGGAGGGCTCTTGGAGATCTCCAGACCGGGGGGTCCCTGCAGGAGCCAGTGGGCCATGTTTTTGTAGCAACATTTTCTCTTCCACATACTCTTCAAAACCATCATCATCTCCCAATAAAGGATTTAAAACATTTATTTACCTACGACTGTGCTGTTGGCTTTGGGACATGACCAAATTTTCTATATTCTATATAACACTTTTAAAAATCTTCATTGTTTTCATATTTATTCTTTCTTTTCTTTTTAAAAGACAGGATCTTGCTCTGTCACCCAGATTGGAATGCAGTGGTGCAGTCACAGCTCACTGTAACCTCAAACTCCTAGGTTCAAGTGATCCTTCTGCCTCTCAGCCTCCCAAGTAGTTGGGACTACAGGTGCTCATCACCACACCTGGCTAATTTTTATAATTTTTGTAGAGACAGGTCTTGCTATATTGCCCAGGCTGTTCTCAAACTCCTGGCCTCAAGCAATCCTCTTATCTCAGCCTCCCAGAGTGCTGGGATTATAGGTATGAGCCACTGTACCCAGTCATCTTGATAATTACTCTTACAGAAAGGGTACGAGAATGGCACAAGGTTATGAATCAGACCCTGTTTACTATCTGCAGAAGTCAATCTCTCTGTGTCTCAGTTTCCTCAAATGTATAAGGTGCACATACTTCATTGGCTTTTATAAGAGTTAAATGGGATAGTGGGTATATAAAGTGCCTGAAATACACTGAGAGCTCCTGTTCTGCTGTAATATCCAGAAGAGCTCGCCCTACTGCAATGACACCTGCCACAGAGGATGTTCCATCCTCATCGCTGTTGTCACCTTCAAGTCATCATAGCCACCATCAGCACAGCCATCACCATCATCACCGTAACTTGCCTTGAAGAAGGATCAATGAGTGAAAGAATACAAAGGTGTTACTGCCCTCTCTGCACCTGACAGATGACCCTGAAGGATGACGGCACTATTTTATCCAGCTTTCACGAACAGAGGCCACATTTTCAGCACCACTGTCACTGTTCTTGGCCAATAGCAATCACAGCACTGGATGTTTCCAAGAATGTAAAATCGTGACCAGATATCCTGGAAGTCATCACAGCTAGACCCTTCCCCACATTCCCACTGGGGCAGCATAATGGCAGGTGGGAACTGACTTCATCTGTGAGGACCACACAAGCACCCCCTGCAATTCTGATGCCTGCTCATGAAATCTGTGTCCTCCTGTCTCTGGGGCATAGAGGAGCAGCTGGTGACTTATAGGCAGAGGCCGAGCAAAAGGAGCATGCATAGAAGAGGGGGTGCTTTGGGAAAATGTGGTCTGCATGCGGGGAGCGCTCTCCTCTGCTGGCACCATGGAGAGCTAGCTGAGGAGAAGGGAGCTGGATAGGAAGTGGGGCTGAGGGCTGTGTCTCTATTATGAGTGTCCCTTGACTGCTGGTCCTACCAGGGAAAGAAGAGAAGGCAGGAAAGGAAAGCGAGCAAAGCATGCATTAAGTGTGCTCCCCCACTGTGGGCCTCCAAGAGCAAGAGGGAGGCTGGGGAAGCCAGGTGGAGGATCTTCGGCCCCCTGGTGCTGCCCTCCACGCAGCCCAACAGGATGGCCTGAGGACAACCGGTGGGAAGTGGGGTTGCAGGGCTGTGCCCTTTGGCAGATGGGGGTGCCCAGGGCTGACTGAGATGGAGGGAGGGGACAGGAGAGTGGCTCTGGGGCCTTGGTTTCATCAGGTGTGCCCCTGGACACTGCACCACCAGACCACCCAGGCCTGGGAGAGCGCAGAGCCGGGGCTAGAGTGGAGAGGCTGAGCCTTCACTACTGTGTCCTCCATTGCTAGCCGTAGCCAGTGCTCAGGGAAGAGGAGAGGAGATGAGGGAAGGCACAACTGAGCTGCAGGTGCAGGGAAACCACCTGAAATTTACACAGCTAACTTGTCTCCCAGGTTCCTCTCTGCTTACCAGCTGGTCATCTCCTAAAATTCTGCTCACTGAAACAGACACGTGAGAACACTTTGGAAATCATTTTTAAACTCAGCAATCTGTATATAAGCAACTTCAAAACCAACTTTAATTCACTATATGATTTCCAATGAATGCTACTTTGTTCAATGACGAATCGGTCGAGTTTGGTGACTGCTATGTGGCCTGGCACTGGAAGATGTGCTGTGGATGGGTATGGAGAGTGAGCCAATGAAGGCGCAACCGCGTGCGGGGGTGAGCTGGGGGCCAAATTGTGGGGCCTCTTACCACAGCGGCCAGGCGTCTGGAGGGGGAGGCAGTGCAGGGCCCCGAAGACGCACCTGCAGAGGTGGCAGCCGCGGAGGGTCCAGGCTCCGTGTCCCAGGGAGCCGCATTCACTGAGGAGACAGACCGGGACCTGAGTCAGTGCGGTGGCTCCCGCGCCCCTCGCCCGGCGCCCACTCCCACGCCACCCGCCTCCACTGGCGCCCCCCCCCCGGCGCCCACTCCCGCGCCCCCCAAGACCCGCACATCCCTTCCCCAAGGCCCACTCCTCCGCCCCCCAAGACCCACGCGTCCCTCGCCCAGCCCCGACTCCTGTCCCCCCGCCCCGCGCACCCCTGTGCCCACCTGCGCCTCTGGTCGTGCTCGCAGTAGCGGCCGGTGAAGTGGGCCGGGCACACGCAGAAACTGCCCAGCACGCAGGTGCCGCCGTTCCGGCAGCAGCGTGGCCTCCCGGGCGCACCTGCGGGATCACCCGGGCGTCAGCCCCGCGCTCCCCACGCCCGGCGGCCTTCGGCCCTCCCGGTTCTCCCGCAGGGAAGGGGCCAAACGTGGCCGCCCCGGGGAGGCAATAAAATCAGCTCCCCGCCAAGTGTGTTTGCTCAGGTAAACCCTGCTTGTTAGGGATGTGAAACAAACGAAAGGGGTGCGGCCTGCAAGCCGGGCTTGCTCTCTCCCTTCCTTTCACATGCTAACCTCAGGCTGTGGCTTCACCTGACAGTGATTAAGCACAGGCCTCCCGGGCGGGACCACCCACGGGTGTGGTGACGCCAAACCCACCAGCGAGGGGCCTCCTGGAGACGCGGGCCCAGCCGGCGACTGCGATAAGCCAAGCTAGGGTCCGCGGTTATCTTGGCTTGGGGTATTTATTTTCCACACATTTAAATCACAGTTCTCCAGATCTGCAGCAAAATAGCCATTGAATAGCAAATACAACCTTTTACCAATGAAAGAATAAAACTTTTATAAGAGTTAACACCTCACTAGGAACTGTCTCTAGCTGTATAGCTTTATAAGTGCGTGGTTATTTGAAGATAACAAAACGCTCTTCTTGGGTTTTACCCTGAATTTATCCCACGTATTCTCAGATCCTAAACTCTGAGTTCCCAGACCGAGATGATGCCCCGGATTTTGTGGGCGGCGCGGCAACTTACCCTCTCTGAAAGCTCGGGAGTAGGGGAGTCGCTCCCCCGTCCTCCAGCCCTCCTCACTCCCAGTCACCTCCCCGACATGACCCGAGGTCCAGTTGAGCGGTGCCTGTTGCTGCTTCAGAGTCGCAACCTTGGTGACTTCCCCTCTACCGCCGTTATGTTTCTCTGTTTGATAGCCTTTAAAAAATATTGAAAATGTGAGACTGATAATGATTGAGAATCAAATATTTTATGCAATTAAAACCGAGACTCTGAATAAAATGTTTCTTACTGTTCCCCAAGTTGATGATCCATAATGCCAAACTGACCATTAACAGAAGCCTAGAATATTAAAAAAAAAAACCATTGAAGTTTAAAATATCTTTGAAAGTATAAGCAGAAATTCACATATACATAAAATACAATGCAATCATTATATATAAATATTAAATTATGTAAAATATTTAATTATAACGAATAATGCAATCATTTTGTAATTTGTGGGTTTTTATTAATGTTGCTATGGCTTAGAAAGACTTTGAGACAGAAAGTGTACACCTCCTCTAATGAACTCAAGCAGGCACTATGATTTATTCTGAGGCTCTTGAGACCCCCCTCTTGGCTGTAAGATCTCATGACCTGTGTCCTTACCTGACATGGTGCCTCCGGGTCATTTTTGGTTTGACAGTCTCCTTCTCTTAGTGCATTGAAGATCGGTTTCCAGAAAAGCTGTGTCTGAAGAGCCTCTGCATTTGAAGGTGTCTTGACTCCAGGCCCCAGGAACACAGAATGGAGGAGTACAGAAGATGCCCGTTCCCTTCCCTTCTCAGCCAGGAGAAACGGGATGGTATCTTGAGTTCTGCAGCCCCTGAGCTAGGGTCGGGCTTGTGGTGACAGGCGGGCCCCTCTGAGCCTGAAGGACTATCCCCTCTGTGACACCTGGCTGGGGGTGGGGACTCGGGCTGACTCCCCCTCAGCAGTGTTTACAGTGCTGACAGCAGCAGGAGTGACCAATCCCTGATGTAAAACATTGGTATCCAAGGTGACCAGCGATTTTCTCACTGAGAGAGAGAAAAAAAAATCCCAACATGAGAAAAAGCTTTCCTAGGAAGGTGGAGATTTTCTATTGCATATGCCTTGTACTGGGAGATGGTGAGGGGCCCTGTGGGGGAGGGAGCTGCTGTGTGGGGCGCAGCCAACAGCCTCGGGTCCCAGCTTCCCTGAGTGGGAAACGCGAGGATAAGAGAAAACATGTCACCCGTGCTTTAAGAGAGGTTCCCTCACTCCACAAATGGAGCCTCTTCTCTGTGCCCACTAAGTAGGGGACGGGCCCTGCCTCATTTGCTACAGGACCCTCTAGAGTAGGCACTGTTATTCCCCACCAAGGGAAAAGAAAGGGAGGCTTACAGAGTTTAAGTCCCTTGGCAGTTAGATCTCTGAAAAACATGAATGGCACAGATATGATGAGGAGACACCCACAGTTATCCAAGGCAACTACGGGAGACCTCGGAAGCACAGGCGAAACTGCAGCGCTCGCACGTCGCCAAGGAGCCTGCTGAATCCAAACTGAACCCAAGGAGGGAGTGATTTGGGGCCTCTTCTAGCACCTTCTAAGTCTCAGTTCTTCTAAGTACCAAAATAGGGACCCAGGCCCTGTTATCAGCACTAAAGAAGACACCTTGCAACTCAGTGTTGCAAATTGTCTATGATTTTAATATAAAAGCTCATTTCTAAAAATAGTATTCTTCCTCCAAGGCTGAAATAGTCTTTGATGGTGATTTAATTTCTTACACCTTTAGATGTGAGGTTTATTAAAGAGGCTCTGAAATAAAGCAGTAAGAAATGGGAGAACTGGGCTGCCCTAGAGCCTCCCAGCTGTGAGTCCTGTGGGATTCGCCCACCTCGGCCTCCCAAAGTGCTGGGATTACAGGTGTGAGCCACTGGACCTGGCCAAATCATGACATTTCATATGTAGAATAAGGCTTTTAAATCTGCTGTTTGGCCAGGCTCGGTGGCTCATGCCTATAATCCCAGCACTTTGGGAGGCTGAGGCAGGAGGGTCACCTGAGGTCGGGAGTTCGAGACTAGCCTGGCCAACATAGTGAAACCCCATCTCTACTAAAAATACAAAAATTAGCCAGACATGGTGGCATATGCCTGTAATCCCAGTGACTCGGGAGGCAGAGGCAGGAGAATGGCTTAAACCTGGGAGGCAGAGGTTGCAGTGAGCCCAGATTGCACCACTGCACTCTAGCCTGGGTGACAGAGCAAGACCCTGTCTCAAAAAAAAGAAAAAAGAAAAGAAAATCTGCAGTTTATATGTGGAAACTAGAAAAAAAAGAAGAAAAAAAAGAAATGTCTTGCCAGCAAGACAGAACTGAGAGACAAGAAATAGTAGTGCACTATGCCTGTACTGTTTGCTTAAGCTCTACAGTGGACCTGGAGGAGAAGGGCTGATATCCAGGGAGATAAAGCTTCTGATGATCTATTTTTGCCAGACGGTCACTTGCTCTCCACACAAAGCTTTGTGGTCCCAGGTTGCCTCCTTGACTGAAAGTTCCTATAAAAGGGTTTTGCATTTTACTGCAGAGGATCTGCCCTGTTTGCCATCAAGAGCCCCAGCTGGAAGGGTTGCCTGGGAGCACTGGAAGGGGGAGGTGGGTCTCTGCCAGGAAAGGGCCTCTTTCCTCCTTATCAGCTGTAAACAGATAAGGCTGGAGCCGGCCCACCCATCAAAACCCCAGTGGAATGTTCTGGCTCATAGAGTGTGTGGGACTGGAACCCCGTGCCAGGACTGGAGGGCCCCTCAGGGTACTCAGCACATCCATCGTGGAGGAAAATGTTCTGCAACAAATTAGGTGTGAAGGGATTCTCTGAGGAGGACTTTACAGCGGTAGGTGTCCAGGCGGGCTGCCCCGTGGCATCTGTGGGAGTGAGAAACTGCTTTCTCCACCCTCCTGGCTTCTTTGCAGGGCTGCTTTCTGTCTCCACGCATTTTCCTCATCTAGATATTGCAAGTGAGAAGAATCATGCAGTATTGTCCTTTGGCGTCCGGCCTATGCCATGTAGCATAGTATCTTAGGTCCATCCGGGCTGCAGCGCCTATCAGAACTTCACTCGACTTGTGACTGAGTAGTAAATATTTCACTACACCCATCCACCACGTTTTGTCTGTCATCTGTTGATGCAATTTGGTTTTTCTGCCCGTTGGAAGAGCACAGTGAGAAGATGGCTATCTACATGCTGATGAGGGAGGCCTCCAGATGGTGACTCCTTGATCTCAGACTTCCAGCCTCCAGAGCCGTGAGAAGATACATTTCTGTGGGTTAGGCCTTCCAGCCTGCAGCATTTGGTTAGGGCAGCCCGAGCTGACAGATGCCAGGTTTTTGTTTTCCCATGATTGTTACGTGTTATGCAATTGTGTAATTTTTGCTGCATGTACAAGGCATTTGTACTGGAGGCTTTCTAGAAGTACAGACAGCATCTTTCAGTCAGGGTCCTTACATGGACATTTTCATTCATGGGGGACCCTGCAGACAGTCCTCACTGGCTAATGTTCCTTTAAATCGAACGGTGAACCTGAACACTGCTGTATGCCCCTTCAGAAAGCCCGGAGATGCTCATCCTGACGATCAGGCAGCAACCGTGATGGACAGAACATCACCTCCCCAAGCAGCCGGCCTCCACGACCAAAATTCCTTCTCCAGATGATGCTATGCTCAGATAAGGACCTTTATTAATTATACCAGTTCATTATTTAGTATAATTAGCAATGCTTTTAGTCTCTACGTCATACAAAAAACCCACCAGAAAAGATGTACTTGAACAAAATATGGTGCAGAAAGCAAAAGTTCCCTGAAGAAAAAATGGAAGCTGACAGTAATGCACCTTAAGAGAGAAACTGGATCTTCCTCTTTTTTTATTTTATTTTTTAAAATTTGTATTGCATTTTAGGTTTGGGGTACATGTGAATAACATGCAAGACTGTTGCATAGGTACACACATGGCAGTGTGATTTGCTGCCTTCCTCCCCATCACCTATATCTGGCATTTCTCCCCATGCTATCTCTCCCTAACTCCCCACCCCCTGCTGTCCCTCCCCTTTTCCCCCCGACAGACCCCAGTGTGTGATGCTTCCCTCCGTGTTCATGTGTTCACATTGTTCAACATCCGCCTATGAGTGAGAATATGCAGTGTTTGATTTTCTGTTCTTGTGTCAGTTTGCTGAGAATGATGGTTTCCATGTTCATCCATGTCCCTACAAAGGACACGAACTCATCGTTTTTTATGGCTGCATAATATTCCATGTTGTATATGTGCCACGAGACTGGATCTTTCAGGGCCAGCGAGGAGTCAGCTGTTGCATGCTGAAAGGACAGGCCTAGAGTGCAGGGGCCCTCCTGGGAGCGTGGGCTTTGCAGGAAATCAGCCAGTCCACTGCTCAGAGCAGTGCCAGTGCCACTGCAGAGCCCTCAGGACTGGGACGAGAGAAGCACCCTCCATCAGGAGCTTCCTTTCCAACTGGGTGGCAGCCAGGAAACAGCCAGGACCCTGCAGTGCTTGAGTGCTTTGACCAGAAGCATTTGGGGTCTTACTGTGTGTGTGTGTGTGTGCGTGTGTGTAGAGAGACACCAAGTTGAAGTGGCTGAAGTGTTAAGGAAGAGGTAGGAGGATATTGGAGAGGTCCTTCCTGCCCCTTTCCTTCCCCTGCTCCATCCCGAGCCCCTTCCTCCTCTCCCTCTTCTCTCTGCCCCTCCTCCTCCCCTCATTACTGGAGCTCTTGGGTCACTCAGGGTTAATGTCAGATTTAGGGCACTGAGCTCATGATTGTAAGTCTCAGTTGACTTGAGGCTCCCCCGGAGCCCCCACACCCTCCACTTCTAGCCCCGTGGCCTCTCCCATGCACTGGCACCTATGGCCTCCCCTAGGGCAGGAGGGAGAGGGTGGGAGAGTGGAGTCCCCACCTTTTGTGAGCTGTTCCTGTTAGAGGTGAGTCCAGGTCCACTCTCAAGGGAGGAGTTGCAAGGCCGCATGAAGACCAGGAAGCGCTCTTTGGGGCCCTGTCAGAGACTCAGCCACACCCATAGATTAAACCCATTTTGCCAGACTTGCTATTTTGTTTTTGGTGAAGAATTTTAAAGTAAATTACATCTATCATGACATCTTCTTCCCCCTGAGTATTTCCATATTTAGGATGTCTGAAAGTGAGGCTGGGTTCCTGCATCACCACAAATCTGTATGAGACGGACTGGAATTAACAGCAGTGCTCCAGGACCCCGGGCCAGCCAGCCTAAATTCCATTTGGGGATGAGATGCCTTTTGTCTCAGAATCCCCAGCTGTAAGCACCATGAACCCCTCAGTTCACATTGCAATCTTCATTTTTATTGGATTTTGTTCTCAATTTCTAACTTCTAAACTTGTCATTAGATTACATCTAATTTAATTATATTTGTTAAAGCTGATTTATTCTAAAATTTGATGAAGTCAGAGTCTGGATTTTGGCTCAATATAATAAGAACCACTTATTTCTGCAGAGTTTTGCTAACCTGTGTTTTGTTCTCAGTATACCCACATGTCTTTTAGGCCCCTTAAAATGTTGTCCTCTGACCGGGCACAGTGGCTCATGCCTGTAATCCCAGCACTTTGGGAGGCCGGGGCAAGTGAATCATGAGGTCGAGAGATTGAGCCTATCCTGGCCAACAGAGCGAAACACCTTCTCTATTAAAAAAATATAAAAATTAGCTGGGTGTGGTGGCGCATGCCTATAGTCCCAGCTACGTGGGAGGCTGAGGCAGGAAAATCGCTTGAACCAGGGAGCCGGAGGTTGCAGTGAGCCGAGATCATGCCGAGGTCCAGCCTTGCAACAAAGTGAGACTCTATCTCAAAAAAAAAAAAGTTGTCTTCTATAGGAAGCATTTCTATACGGATCTACAACAAAAATTAACTTTAAAGTTAGTATTTTATTGGGGGATAATGCCGTGCTGATTAAACTCTGTGAATCAACCACATTTGCTCATTGATAGCACTTGGCGGAGAAAGAGCTTGACACCAGTCCCTCCAGATTGCACACCAATGTTGTGGCTTTCACAGTGAAACTCAGAGGGTGAGTGGGGGTTGTCACCTGCAGCTTTGGGATCCAGCCAGTTGGGCTGGGGCTTCCTCTCTGCTTAAATTTGAAAAGGAAACCAGTTTGGGGTAAGAAGTAGATTTTGCCTTGAAACAGCCAACCTACCAGTTTTAGTGATTGCCAACTGAGTTCACATAGTGAACTGAGCCCAATTAAAGAGTTAATAAAATGAACAGCCTTTTTTGAGGGACAGCTTCAAGATTTTAAGATAAAAAGTAATAATCAGGCCAGGTGCGGTGGCTCACACCTGTAATCCCAGCACTTTGGGAGCCTGAGGCAGGTGGATCACTTAAGGTCAGGAGTTCAAGACCAGCCTGGCCAACATGGTGAAACCCCATCTCGACTAAAAATACAAAAGTAGCTGGGCATGGTGGCGCATGCCTGTAATCCCAGCTACTCAGGAGGCTGAGGCAGGAGAATCGCTTGAACCTGGGAGGCAGGGGTTGCAGTGAGCCGAGATCATGCCATTGCACTCCAGCCTGGGCAACAAGATCGAAACCATGTCTCTAAATAAATAAATAAATAAAAGTAATAACCATACTTTTACATAAAATACAGAGACAGATTTTCTTTTCTTCAGGCCCAGGTCCAATAAAGGACCTAGAGGGGCTGTGTGGAGCAGAGGACTGCAGAGTTCTGAATGCCCACCCTACTGGGAACAGGGTCATGCTTGATTCAAATGACTGCAGACCCAGCAAAGGACTCAGTTCTGATAAGACCTCAGCAATTTCCTGGGTGAATTTCAAGCCACTTCATTAACAAGTCAAAGCTTCACAATCACAAAGATATGGAATCAACTAAGGTGTCCATCATTGGATAAATAGAAAATGTGACATATATTTAAACTATTCAGCCACAAAAAGAATGAAATGATATCTTTTGCCACAACGTGGATGGAGCTGGAAGCCATTATCTTAAGTGAAACAAGCCAGGCACAGAAAGACAAACATTGCATGTTCTCACTCATAATTGGAAGCTAAAAAATATGTATGTTGAAAGTAGGATGAGAGACAATGGAGACAAAGGGTGAAGGGGTGGCAGGAAGGAGGAGGAGAAACTGGTTAATGGGTGCAATGTACATTATTCTGATGATGGATATCCTAAAAGCCCCGCCTTGACCACTATGCAATCTACACATTTAACAAAATTGCACGTGTGCCCCATGAATGTGTACAAAGAAAAAGAAAAAGTAAGCTTCCTATTTTCACAAAGACAACAATCACTTCATGTCACTAGTTGATTAATCATTGACTTTGTTTTTTAGCTACAAATAACTGTTGTCACACAACTGTCTATGAACAATTGCTGCCTAGGGATTTCATGAAATCTCTCCAGCAGGTGTGCCTCTGGCGGCATCACTGCACACTCCCACCCTCCTAATTCAATGGCCAACACTCCTGAGAGCCTGCTCTGGCCCTGGCTCCCTAAGGTAAGAAGGAGGCACGTGAGCCATGGGCTCAGCATACAGGCTTCCCTCTGCCAGCTCTGGTGTGAGGTATGAGGGAGGTCACGTACTGGGAGGTGGAAGGAGGGGTACCTGATTTGAACAGGAAGGAGGGGTGCGTGAGTAGAGCCATTCTGGCTGGAAGAGAGGAAGGAAGAGTGGGAGCTTTTCAGGAAGACTGAGTGGGACACCTGAGGGTGGCAGGGGATAGGAGGCCTTGGGGCTCATGCTCTGTGGCTACGTTGTTACAGTGCAGGGCAGGCTGGGGTCCCAGCCTGGGCGGCATGAGAAGTGGGGTGGCTATGATGGCAGTATTTGTCCCGTCTGAAACTCCTGCTGCAACTGAATCCCCTGTGTGGCAGTGTTGAGAAGGTGGCTCCTTTAAGTGGTGATTGGGTCCTGAGGGCTTCATTCTCATGAAGGGACTCAGCCACTCATGGGCTAATGGATTAGCGGGTTGTGACATCAATGGCTTTAAAGGAAGAAGAGCTAGCATCAGCATGCTGTACCTCCTCGCTGTTGACTATCCTGCACTGCCCTCAGACGCTGCAGAGTCCTCACCAGCAGGAAGGTCCTCACCAGCAGGAAGGTCCTCACCAGCAGGAAGGTCCTCACCAGCAGGAAGGTCCTCACCAGCAAGAAGGTCCTCACCAGATGTGCTCTCTCGACCTTGGGAGAGAAATGAAAATTCCTTTTCTTTATAAATTACCCAGTTTCAGGTTTTCTGCTATAAGCAACATGTAAGAGACGAAGATGGGTGCTGCTTGGGTTTAATGCTAGACATGTAAGTCAGATAACTAACTTAGCAAATTGCCAAAGCCGGGGGCTCAGCCAGTGTCTCTGATGCAGAGTCACTGTTCGTGGTGTTGTGCAAGGGCTCAGGGCAGCTGGGCAGCCTCGGTGGGGGACGGGGCAGTGCCGGATCTCTTTCCAGAGGTGGCAGGTGTGGATGCACAGAGGTGAGGACCTCACTGGCTTTGGCAGACCGTTTAACCTCTCAGAGCTGGTTTCCACAAGCACTACTTCAGCTTGTCTTAGACAAGAGGCTGTGGGGCTGAGCTTAGTGTGGAAGGGAAGGGAGATGAACACATCAGTCATTAGTGCTTGAGAACAGATGTGGAGAATGGACTCTGGAAACAGAAAGTGGGGAGGATATTTTCTGCTGGAAGAGTCAGCGAAGCTGGGCAGAGGACACAGTGGTGGGGAGAGGGGCTGAGGTCAGGAGGTGTAAGGTCAGCATGAGCAGTGTTAAAAACAAATTACTCAACATTACAAGCACTGCAGGTGGACTTTATTCCGGACCATTGAGACAGGTATAGGCAGATGGAGATAGGTCAGGCTCAACTCCAAATACAGCATGGGCAAGGTGGAGCTGATAACCAAGGAGCAGGGTTGGGGGCAGTGGGTGGAAAATGACTAAAAGGTAATTACATCTGAGTAAAAAGGACTTTGGCTAACCCAACAGGGTTCCGGCTGAAGACAGGCCAGGTGGTCAGATCTCACCTAGGGGGTGGTGGAGGACAAGGAACCTGATCAGATATGGAGGGCAATGGAGTATTGAGGGTAGGGGCTCCTTGCTAACCTGACTTAGCAGGGTTCTCACTGAAACTGGATTTTACAAGAACGCGCACAGATGGACATAGGAAGAGGTTCAGGAGCCGGACCACCATTTGGCCAAGCAGAGAATCTTTGTCAGCAGGAAGCTGAGGGCCCGTTGCAGGGCAGCAGAGTGATAGGTAAATAGGGGGAGCGTATTCCTTCATTCTCTCAACAATTAAGTATTAAACGCGTCTGTGCTACCAGGGATACAAAGGTGAACAAAGCAGGGAAAACATTCTGCCTTTATAGCCAGTACATTTGGGTAGGAGAAGAAAGAAAATGCACATTATAAGTAAATAGTGTATCGGAAGAAAAATGCTACGACAGTAAGAAAATGAAGGCATAAAGGGACATTTGGAGTGAGTGACACTCTGGCAAGACCTCCTCTGCTGAGGGAGCCAGGTGCCTGCGAGGATGCGCTGGGCCCGCTGCAGGTCTGGCTGCGCTGCTCTCTGGTGCAGTCAGGGAGGTTCCATCTGACTTTTAGCCTGTGTGGAGCATGAACCGCAGGGCGCAGGGCGGAGGCGGCTGCGGGGACCCAGAGACTGCGTCAGGGCAGCGGAGGCTGGAAGCCTGTAAAAGTCACCGGGATTAGTGGTGGGTTGGCTCTGGGTGTGAGAGAAAGAGCACTCAGGGAGGGCTCGGGGTTTTCTGTCCTGAGGAGCCATGAGCTGAAATGGAGACAGTTTTGGTTGGAGCTGTTTGTGAAGGAAGGACAAGAGGTGGTGTCTATGAGCATCAAGTGGAGAAATGGAGGAGATGCTCCCAGCGAGGGAGAGGCCCGGGCGGGCGAGACCAACAGGCAGGTGGCATTTGGAGCTGTGGGAATAAGTACAACCCCGGGGAGCAGGTGCTGCGAGAAAATGGAAGAGCGGCCTTGTGCAGCCAGGAGTTCCAAAATGAGGACCCAGGGGGAACCTTGGAGCTGGAGGAGAGTGACCCAGGAAGTCATAGCGGTGCTCCAGGAGCAGCAGGGAGCTAGGACCCTTGTCTTACGGGAGGCAGAGCTGGGGGCTGCACTTCTCTATCGGCCACTGCTGCTGGCAGGAGCCGGTTCAGGGCAGTGCAAAGGTGGAGAGCTGGCCTGGAGCAGCTCAGATGGCGCAAGGGAGGAGGGGTGTTGGAAGCAAGTTGAGACCAGGCTTTGGAGCCATTTTGCTCTACAAGGGAAATGGGGTGCAGCTGGAGGGGAAAGCATGAAGGGGATATTTTAAAGGTGGGCCAGGAAAAAGCACATTTGTGTGACTGAGTAGAGAGGAAGACACGGATGATTCAGGAGTGAGGTGGAAGACAGCCGCAGAGGGAGCCTTAAGAGGTCTAGTCCACCAGGGCAGGGGTGTGGCCCATCCTTCCGCAGTAATGCAGGGGAAGACACTTTGCGGCGAGGGGACAACCTACAGATTCATTTTAATGAGAAAATCAAAGCAAAAGCAAAAGCAGGGTCATAAGCGGAGGGTATGGATTGGACAGGAAATGTTGGAGGCTTTAGCAGAGAGAGGAGAAGGCATGAAGGAGTCATCCACCGGAGGGGAGAACGCTATCCTGTGACTGCTGGCACCACCCAGAGCTCATCTCCTGGAGAGCATGGCTCCTACACTAGCAAAATGGCCAAGTCCTGGCTTCCAGGTCCTGAGAAGAGTCTGATCAGAGAAGTGACATCAGTTCAGCCTTGGCAGTGCATGGTGGCTCATGCCTGTAATCGCAGCACACTGGGAGGCTGAGGTGAGAGGATCACTTGAGTCCAGAAGTTCAAGACCAGCCTGGGCAAAATAGCTAGAACCTCATCTCTACAAAAAAGAAAGAAAGAAAGAAAGAAAGGAAGGAAGAAAGAAAGAAAGAAAGAAAGAAAGAAAGAAAGAAAGAAAGAAAGAAAGAAGGGAAGGAGGGAAGGAAGGAAGGAAGGAAGGAAGAAAAAGAAAGAGAAAGAGAAGGAAGAAAGAAAGAGAAAGAAAGAAAGAGAGAGAAAGAAAGAAAGAGAAAGAAAGAAGAAAGAAAAAAGCAGATGTGATGGCATACACCTGTAGTCCCAGCTACTTCGGAGGCTGAGGTGAGAGGATCACTTGAGCCTAGAAGTTTAAGGCTGAGGCTGCAGTGAGCCGTAGTGTAAGACCCTGTCTCAAAAACAAAAATAAAAACAAGTGACAGGTGAGGGATCCAAGGAGTCAGTTCAGATGCTGACGGGTCAGCCTTGCAATAGGGCTGTGAGCTTTGGCCTGGGGTAGAGAGGAGAGGATGGAGAAATAGCCTTTGCGGTTGACACCAGCATCATTAGAAAGTGCCTGCCTGGTCGAGCATGCTCAGCCTTTTGAGACTAAATGGAGACACTCTGTTTCATTCCATTCATGTTGTTTGTCTGTCAGCTTCTCTGTGAGCCCTGGTAAACTCACACAATTCTATGTGCCCTCTGGAAAGGGGAACTGTTCTTGAGGATATGGCCATAGGTTTTTGTGTTTCTGTGTTTACCTCTTTTTCTTTTAACAACCCAAACAAGATTTAATCTACATACTGCAAAATTCACCTGTTTTCAGCGTGCAGTTCAGTGAATTTTGGTGTCTTGACAAAGGACCCAGTGCCATACATCACCATGACAACATCGGCCTAGTTAAAATGTCTGTCTCGCTAAAAGAAAAATTCTCCTGCCCTGTTAGTCACTCTCCTTCCCACTCTCCGCCTTGAGCAACACAAATCTACTTTGTGTCTCTCTACATTTGTCCTTTTTGAATATTTTATATAAATAAAATCACACAATAGTTGTTCTTCTGTGCCTGACTTCTTGCACTGAGCATGATGTTTTGAGGTTCCTCTGAGTTGTAGCACAGATCTGTGAGTCCCGGCTTTGTATTCCTCATGATATTTCTACGTGGACATGCACGTTTTGTTAGTGAATACTAGCTGGACGTTTGAGTTGTTTCTACTTTTTGGCGATTCTGAGCGATGCTGCCATGAACTCTCAGGTACAAGCCTTTGTGTGGATGTGTGTCTTCATTTCTCTCGGGTATATGACTAGGAGTGACGTTCTGGGTCGTCTAGTAAATCTGTGTTTAACTTTTCAAGAAACTGCCAAATCATTTTCCAAAGTGGGGAGCATCTTTTTACAATCTCGCCAGCAATGTATGAAGATTCTAATTCCCACATCCTTCACAGCACTCACAGGAGCCCCTCCCCCGCCACATTCTTACACACACAATTGTTTTAAACATGGCCTAATAAGCACATTGTCAGTCACTCAGAGCCCACTTGCTTTGCATGCGCTGTGAAACTGTACCCAAATCTGTTAGCCACAGATAAGACAAACCCTGGGGCCACAGAAGACCCCAAGCCACTGCTGCCCTTCAATGTCTCTGACCCAGAGACTCCCCACTGGCTGCTGAGCTGGCATCTCCTAGATCTGTGAGCCCCCTCAGATTCTGCCTTGACCACTTCCCCCTTCCGGGAATGGCCCTTTCTGTGCAATTCCGGGAGTGACTTCCCTTTCTGTGCAATTCCCGTCAAAGCACCGCCCACGTCAATTTTGTGGGCTACTGCCACCACATGGCCGTGTCTTTTTGTCTGATCGGCCCAGAAATCCAACTCATTATACTCCGTTGAATAGTTTTGACATCCTTGTTGAAAATCAGTTAATCATATATTCAAGTATTTATTTCTGGAATCTCTATTCCATTGTCCAATATGCCTATCCTATGCCAGTACCAGACTTTTGCTTACTCCAGCTTTGTGGTGGTTTTTGTCATTGGGAGGTGTGAGTTCAGCTGGGAGCCATAAATAACAACAGTGCAGGCTGAGGAGGGCATGAGGTTTTACCCTGAATATTTAAATTCCGAACTGTTTTTATAGACTCAAAGAACTTCATTGAATCAATAATGTATCTGGGATACTGGGAATCTACTGGAGCTTTTTATACACTAATAGGTGGCTTTGGCACACTGTCACTTCTGCAGACTTGTGGGTGGGCTTTCAGGCAAGGGATGCAATGAGCTGCTGCAAGGCTGAGATGCCAGGACCACAGTGGGTGCCTTCACATGATGTCAGTGACACCACTGAAGCCACAGGAGAAATGTGGCTGTCATTCTGTGGGATTTGAGTTGATCCATGTGGGCACATCTGTGAAACAACTCCTGACGCTTCTAGAAAGATTTGTAGAAGATCCCACAAGTGAGGATAAGCCAGAGAAACACGTGTTCACCCGGGTTAGGAGATCTCAGAGAAGACAAGATGCTACTAAAGCAGAGGCCCTCCACCTGGACTGCACATTCTGATCACCTAGCAAGCTTTGAAATGAACAACCCTGAAGCCCAGGCACGCCCCACATCAATTACATTAGAATCGGTCAGGTGTGGGACTCACACTCAGTAGTTTATGAAACTCCCTGGGTGACTCCAATGGTGCTCCAGGCTTAGGACCTCTGACCTAAAGGCTCTGCCCCAGCACTGCCTGAGGACATGTAGGAAAGCAGATTCTCCAGCCTATCCCAGACACACCTAATCAGAAGCTCTGGCAGGGGGCGGGCAGTGTGAGCTTTAACAGGTTTACCAGGTTATTCTAATGCACACTAAAATCACTGGGCTGATCTAGAAATCACCACCACCAACAGCAAATATTTACTCATCACTAGGAATGAAATACTATGGGTTCGTCGAGTAAGACTCAGGTGTGGAAATATTCTCAAGTTATCACTCAGGCGGATTCTCTCCATGTTCCTCCATCACTACAGCCACTCTTCTGGATTTGTAGGAGTCACTTACTATCAGCAAATAGCTAAATTTATGGCTTTTAAAATATGTAATGAATGTGGAATGATTAAACTTTATTGAAAACAGGAAAGACCAATCTTTGTTAACAAGTACTTTTTCAATCCAGCACCTCTCTTGGGTTAAATATTTTGCATTTAGCAAAGACTTTCAATGTTCTGCAGGTGAAATAGTTGACCCTTGAGCAAGGCAGGGATAAGGGTGCCAACCCCTCATGTGAAAAAATCTGTGTATAACTTTTACCTCTCTAAAAACTTAACTACCAATAGCTTGCTGTTGACAAGAAGCCTTACCAATCTCATAGCTGATTAACACATATTTTGCATGCTCTATGTATTATTTACCAAATTCTTGCAATAAAGTAAGCTAGAGAAAAGAAAATGTTATTAAGAAAATCATAAAGAAAATATATTCCTTATTTACTAATTGGAAGTAGATCATCATAAAAGTCTTCATCCTCATCATCTTCATATTGAGCAGACTGACGAGGAGGAAGAGGAAGTATTGGTCTTGCTGTCCTGAGGGTGGTAGAGTTGGAAGAAAATCTGTGTATAAGGGACCCACGCAGTTCAAACCCATGTTGTTCAAGGGTCAACTGTATTAGCTTTTTCCCTAATTTCTTCTTCTAGGGAATGTATGATTCACTACCTGAGATGGGAAACTGCATCATATTGCCTGGTAATTCTCTCTTGTAATTGGAGCTGCTCCATTTATGATGTTCTGCCCATGAGCTCACAGACAATTGTGTATGGGAGGCTAGGCATGGTGGCTTATGCCTGTAATCCCAGCATTTTGGGAGACAGGGCAGAGGATTCCTTGAACCCAGAAGTTTGAGACAGCCTGGGCAACATAACAAGCCCCTGTCTCTGCCAAATTTCTTTTTAATTAGGCTGGGTGTGGTGGCTCACACCTGTAATCCCAGCACTTAGGGAGGCTGAAGTGGGAGGATTGCTTGAGGCTAAGAGTTTAAGATCAACCTGGGCAACATAGTGAGACCCCTATCTCTATAAAAAATTAAAAAATTAGCCAGGCACGATGGTGTGCACCTACCTGGGGTCCCACCTACTTGGGTGGCTGAGGTGGGAGGATTGCTTTGCCCAGGAGGTAGAGGCTGCAGTGGGCTGTGATTATGCCACTGCACTCCAGCCTGGGTGACAGAGTGATATGCTGCCTCAAAAAAAAATTATATATGGAGTAATGCCATACCTTGAATGTGCCCCTTGAAGTTCATGTGTTGGAAACTTAATCCCCATTGAAACAGTGTTGAGAGGTGGGACATTTAAGGGGTGACTGGACCATGAGGGCTCTGCTTTGATAAATGGACAAATGCTGTTATGTTGTAGGAGTGGGTTCATTATTGTGGGAGTTTGGTCCCTTTTATCCTCTCTCACCCTTGCTTGCCTTGAGATGCCTTCTGCCATAAGATGACCCTTACCAGATGCTGACACCAGGCTTTGGGACTTCCCAGCCCCAGAACTGTGAGCCAAGTAAACTTGTGTTTGTATGAAATCATCCAGTCTGTGGTATTCTGTTTTAGCAGCAGAAGACAAACTAAGACAGGTATGGACCTTTAATTTTTTTCCTAGAGAATCAGTCCATCACCCAAACGTTCCCACTTGAAAATAAACTGCTCTGTGTGTCAGTCTCTGGAAGACGTGTTCTGCATTTGTTTCATGAAAGTGGTCTGTTTTCCTTCGGGCCGTGATGGTTTGTCCCAGTGGCAATTTATGAATGTCAAACCATCTGTGTTTTTCCTTTATACTTTAAATCTCTTCTAAGTCATAAATCATGTTTTTGTTTGTTTGTTTGTTTGTTTGAGACAGAGTTTCACTCTTGTCGCCCAGGCTGGAGTGCAATGGCATGATCCGGGCTCACAGCAACCTCCTCCTCCCGGGTTCAAGTGATTCTCCTGCCTCAGCCTCCTGAGTAGCTGGGATTACTGGTGGCTGCCACCATGCCTGGCTAATGTTTTGTATTTTTAGTAGAGATGGGGTTTCACCATGTTGGCCAGGATGGTATTGAACTCCTGACCTCAGTGATCCACCCGTCTTGGCCTTCCAGGTGCTGGGATTACAGGTGTGAGCCTTCGTGTCTGGTTGAACCATGTTCTTAAACTTAATATCTTTGAAGCTCCAGCTTATTCTTTTTTTTTTTTTTTTTTGAGATAGGGTCTCACTCTGTCACCAGGAAGGAGTACAGAGGCACAGTCTCTACTCATTGCAACCTCTGCTTCCCAGGTTCAAATGATTCTCCTGCCTCAGCCTCCCAAGTAACTGGAACTACAGGCACGTACCACCTCACCCAACTAATTTTTGTATTTTTAGTAGAGATGGAGTTTCACCATGTTGGCCAGACTGGTCTCAATTTCTTCACCTCGTGATCCATCTGCCTCAGCCTCCCAAAGTTCTGGGATTACAGGCTTGAGCCATGGCGCCCAGCTTCTTTTTTTGGAATTTCACTCTTGTTGCTCAGGCTGGAGTAGTGCAATGGCCCTATCTTGACTCACTGCAACCTCTGTCTCCTGGGTTCAAGTGATTCTCCTGCCTCAGCCTCCCGAGTAGTTGGGATTACAGACGTCCACCACTATGCCCCGCTATTTTTTATCTTTTTAGTAGAGGTAGGGTTTTGTCAGGTTGGCCAGGCTGGTCTCGAACTCCTGACCTCAGGTGATCCGCCCACCTCGGCCTCCCAAAATGCTGGGATTTCAGGTGTAAGCTACCGCGCCTGGCTGCTCCAGCTTATTCTTAGATTGCTTGCATATTATGCATTCCTATTCCTTTTCCAGTTGATATTTTCTAACTTATCTCTAATGTCTACAAAACCTGAGGAGCCTGGCTTTTAACATTTTTAACATTCAGCTTTAGAAGATAAAACTGTATTGTCACAATGATAAAAATTGTATTTGCCTTCTGATTCAAGCAACATAGACAGTAAAAAAGAAAACAATTAAAGGAAAAACATAAAATAAATAAAAAGTGTATTGTCTTGAAATGCTGAACTCCCAAAATCCTTCTCCAGCACAGATCTGTACTCCATTTGTGAAAAAGCCTTGACCTGAAACTCCCAGCCTACATTGATGCACCTGCGTCTTTTGCTACTTGATGCCCTTAAGGGAGACACAAAATTATTTTTCTAATTACACAAAAAAGGGGAACAGCCACACTGTTGCAGGAACAAGATGCTACAAAAAGAAATGGAGAGAGGGGCTCCCACTTTGTGAAACAACTTACGGTAGACAGCGCAGTGCTGTTTGGATCAGCACCCTGGAGAGCGTCCTCTCGGTGACAGGTACCAGCTGAACCTTGCTCCTGTCATCTTTCCATATGTATATAAATCTTTGTAAAGATAAGCCACCTACTAATTTTACAGTCCAAAAATGTTATACAAGTGTCAGGGATGCATCCCTTTTTGAAATATAGGCATCTGAGAAGGTAGCACCGCACACTCCCTATACCTGTGGGCTTTAACCTAAGAACCTGATGGTTGCAGCTGGAACCATCTGCTAGCAGGGACAGTAACTGAAGCTTTATTATTCCATGGATAAAGGCAATAGACTAAAACAGAAGACCACGTGGACTCCCAAGTGAGTTAGGATGAACTTTATGAAACAACATGTAGCAAAGGGCACTTATGAGAAGACAAGGGGCCGTGAATCTTGACAGCTTATAAATGCCGTGGTCAAAAATAGGGGGGGCTAGCAGGAAGGTGGCAGCTGGCCACATAAGTTGCTGGGATTTCTGTCTGTGTGAGCTCTCTTCACAGGTGACCTGCAACACACTGTAGTTAGATATGCTTAGTCATTAACAAAACTGCCTTCTTCCTTTTCTGTTTTGTGGAGAAGACTCTGCCTTGCCAGAGATTTAACTCCCCAACAGCTCTCATTAGAGTCCTATGAAGGAACTGCTCTCATGGTCCTTGTTCACAGGAGAGGAGCCTGGGCTAGGGAGGCCCAGGTGAGCAGCCTAGTGGGTGTTAGAACACAGTTAACTTCCTGAGCCACCGTGCACCCCAGGCCTTCCAGATGCCCTTGCTGGCAGCATCTGTGGTGTCCTTCAGATTCCTGTGACTTGATCCAAAATTGTGAAGTTGGAGAAAGCCGGCAGAGGAGGTCCTTTGTAAATTGTGAAGTGCTATGGAAGATTTAAGAGAGAAGAAATGCCAATGAAATGAGTCATCTCAGGCATTTGTTGATGATCTGAGGAGTGAAGCTGTGATAAGCCCGGGGCCACCTGGAAGCCCTCCCTGCTGCCTGCCCATAGAGGTCAGGATACCAGGTGGGCACCCTACCTGACTGTCCTGTCAAAGGGAAGCCACATCTGACTGCTGTGGGGAAACCAATGATTGTATCATCACAATCTTAAGGAGAAGGCTAGGCCAAAACTTCAGGAGATGGATCCAAGAGGGTCCTGAATGGGAGGACCCTGGGTCAGGGCAGATCCCATTCCTGCCATCAGTTAAAAGCGAGATGAGATTGGAGACAACAAAGGAAACTCCAAACTCTTTAGTTTTAAAACTGATTTTCGGCCACAACCTGATTTTGAGAAGCCACAAATCATGGCCAGGTGCAGTGGCTAATGCCTATAATCTCAGCACTTTGGGAGGCCGAGGCCAGTGAATCACAGGAGTTCGAGATCAGCCTGGGCAGCATAGTGAAACTCTGTCTCTACAAAAAAAATTACAAAATTAGCTGGGCATGGTTGTGTGTGCCTGTAGTCCCAGCTACCTTGGAGGCTGCGGTGGGAGGATTGCTTAAGCCCAGGAGGCAGAGGTTTCAGTGAGATGGTGCCACTGCACTCCAGTCTGGGCAACAGAGTGAGACTCTGTCTCAAAAGAAAAGAAAAAAGCCAACAAAATTATCTTTTTGGAGAGATTATTTGTTTTTGGTTAACAGTGTTTCTTCCTCATCATCCAGCAATTTCTAAGTAAAAATAAACACATATACCCATGGTTTTCTGAAGATGGCTAATACCCTGCTTCTCAGCTCTGGCTCATGTTAGCATCACCCATATAGCACTGGCCCCAACTCCAGAGATTCTGATTAGTTGGTGGGCCCTGTGTTTTAAAAACCTTCTACATGATTTTTTTTTTTTTTTTTTTGAGATGAAGTCTCGCTCTGTTACCCAAGCTGGAGTGCAGTGGTGTGATCTCAGCTCACTGCAATCTCCACCTCCTGGGTTCAAGTGATTCTCCTGCCTCAGCCTCTCAAGTAGCTGGGACTATAGGCACATGCCACCATGCTCGGATAATTTTTGTATTTTTAGTAGAGACGGGGTTTCATCGTATAGGTCAGGTTGGTCTCGAACTCCTGACTTCAGGTGAACCACCTGCCTCAGCCTCCCAAAGTGTTGGGATTACAGGTGTGAGCCACTGCGCCCGGCCCACCTTCTAGATGATTCTAATCTGCAGCCAGGGCAGATACGCAGTTGCTAAGCTAAGTCTGCTGGGCCTTCCCTGCAGACAGCTTCCATCAGATGGCACTCCTCTGTGAGAAAGTACAGACCAAACTCTCTTCTAATCTGAGATTTGATGATTCTGAGTCAGGGCGCTGTTCGGTACAGATAGACCCTAATAGTCTAGAGGGTACACTTGGGCCAGGGAGGAGGCTGGAGGGGCCAGAAGAGGAAAGGAGACCCACAGCTCACTGTCCAGAGGCAAAAGCTGTGCAAATGGTGGGGCCAGGCTAGAGGAGGTGACCATCCTAATATTACAACCCAAAAATGTTATGTGAGTGTCAGGGATGCATCCCTTTTTGAAATACAAGCATCTGAGAAGGTAGCACCACACACTCCCTATACCTGTGGGCTTTAACCTAAGAACCTGATGGTTGCAGCTGGAACCATCTGCTAGCAGGGACAGTAATTGAAGTTTTACTATTCCATGGGTAAAGGCAATCGACTAAAACAAAAGACCACCTGGATTCCCAAGTGAGTGGTGAGTGGCGGAATGGTGCCTGAATCTCAGTCTATCCTGACTCCAAAATCTTTCCATCCAAAAATCAGGAAAATTGCCTTAAAGACCACAAACTTCCACAGACCATGCGTGGGTCTTATGTCCTTGGCTGAGCTCTCTCATTCGATCTTCAGTGCAGCCCTATGAAATTGGCACCTGTATTTTGATCTCCATTTTTTATATGAGAAAAATGGAGACTATGCCATGTTAAGTAACGTGCCTGGTAACACGCAGCCAGGAGGGCGCCCAGAAAGCCTGACGCCGGAGGCGCCCTTGCAAGAGCTGCAGCGCTGAGATGTGCTATTAGTATAAAATTCTCACCAGATTTTGAAAACGTAGTGCTAAAAACAAGCAAAATATCTAATGAACAATTGTTCACCTTGATTAATCGGTTAAATCATAATATTTTTGATACACTGGGTCACAAATTTATCTCATGTCTTGTTGCTTTTCAACGTGGAAACTGGAAAGTCTAAAAATGTGGGTTGTGCCCTCTTCCCAGTGGACAGCGCTGCTCGAAGCCTGCCCCTCCCCGCACTCGGTCCCGGGACGTTTCCGTGCTGCCGCGCCAGGAGCAGCGAGGGCGCCAGGGCTCGGGCTTTCAGTCTGGGCTTCATCTCCAAGTGCCAGCCTGATCCTGAGCAGGCGCTCCAGGTGCCTGAGAGTCGGTTCCCAAATCTGAAGAACTGGCGAGGAACTCTCCGCGCAGAGAAGCGCCCAGCACAGCGCGAGGGAGGGCTGGAAGGAAGGCGCGGGCGGACGTGGCGGCGCTCTGGGAGGCTCGCCCAGGGCCGATGCGCGCTCCAGACCCGCGGCGAACGGAAATGTTAAAGCACCTGGAATTGACACGAAATAAGCCACGTAAGGGGCCTGGAGAGGAGCCACGTGGAAACCGATGCAGTGCTGCCAGCCAGCGGGGAGGCCGCGAGAAGGCTTCTGCGGCGCCGCCCGAGGCTCCTGGGAGGCGGCCAGGGGCCCGCGGGGTTGCCAGGTGGGGTGCAGGCGCGGGGCTGCCAGTCCTGCTGGCCCCGTCCCGCCCCAGCGCCGCCTGCTGCTGTCACCGCTGTCCTATGACACAGGACATATGTCCATGACACAGCCGGCCATACCTATGAAAACACGGCAATGCTTAAGTATTCAGTAGATCACAGCGGCTGTTCGGGAAGAATGGGCTCCTCCACGGATGCAGTTCCCAGAGCAACTCTGGGGAGCCACACCGAGTCGCCTGTCAGCACGAGGGGACTGGTGGGCCCGGGAAAATGGGGAAGAGGAGGAGGGCGTTAAGGGGTGTTGGCGCAGCTGACAAGCTGCAGGTCAGCGCGGAGGCTGCAACACACTCCCACCCCAGGCTGGAGGGGCAGAGATTGCACGGGGACCCTGGGGACGGAGCGTAAGTGACCCCCTGCCCCCTACCCTGGAGTGGCTTGTCACCGGCTCCCCAGCCAACCTCCTGGGTTTCAGGCAGGTGGCCAGGGTGGGTGTGGGTCTGAAGGGTGACCCCGCAGGCGCACTGGCTGCAGCCACAGGAAACCCCAGCAGGTCTGTGTATAGAGCCCCAAGCCACTCAGCCTCCCTAAACAAGGAAGCTGAAAGCAGACATCCCTGGGTGTGTTCAGCTCCCCAAGGCTACCAGCATCTTGCGTGTTTCCTTCTTCCTGCTTGGCAGGAAGCAGCTGGAATCCATCGTGTCCTGAGAGTGGCTGTTTCATGGCCACAGATGGCTACACCCTACCAGGACTGAGGAGGAGCCCGGGCGCCTTGCAAGACTGTCTTGTTTGGAAGACCTTCCTTGCCAGAAACCACTTCCCTGGGAGACCAGAACTAAGTCACTTGACTCCTCTCAGCTGCAAGAAGAGTGGGCAGCCCTGATGGGCACACCCTCGATTCCCAGCTGAGGCTGGCAGGGTTCCTTCTGGGTGGGTGGGAGATATGTCAGCAAGTAGGGGTGGGTGGGAGGGAGGACACTGTGTGGGCCTGGGCCACCAGTGACCCCAGAGACTGCGACTCCAGGTAGGAAGTGTGCATTGCTCGTCACAGTCTTTCAGTGCCCTATAGAATGCCTGGCCAAGAATCTGCTTTTAAACACAGGCTAAACGATGATGATGCTCAGTCTGTGGGAGCTTGTCATTTGGGCAGAAAGTCCACTACTGGGGCTTCTGGGACTGAGAAATGGGAACACTCACATTTTGGGCTTGGAGAGAAACCCCAGTGACAACTGAAGTCATTCTAAAGTACCAGCTTAGCTCATCTTCTAGCATTTTTTCCCCCTAAGTAAAAAGCTTTAAAAGCATGAAAGATTTAGCCTCCTCAGTAGTGCTTGATCCTTCAGAGGTGGGAGCTAACCACCCAGCTAACCACCCCACATGCCGAGCATGTGTTAAACTCTTCCCAAAAGAGCCACTTGGCAGGACACCATCTAAGGGCAGAGGCTTTAGGGGTGGGTGAGTTATCCTATGGTCAGTGGTGCTGTTGGCCCGGAGCACTGCCATGGTCTTCCAAGCTTGTCAAGAGCCTGGTTACCCAGAGCATTCACGGCCTACTGTTTAACTGAAAATACTTGAGTGAATGAGAAAGTCCTCATTCATCCGTTGGACAAGGAGGGAGCCCCATGGCACCCCACTGTGGACCTGGCTCCCAGGTTGCCATTGTTCTCTTTATTGCCTCTTGAATAGTTGAAAGTCCACTAATAAGGTCTTCCACCGCGTTTCTCCTTGTCACACACAGAGCTATCATGAGGGACCTTATAAGTGCCCTGTTGAAAACCTGGGGCACTCTGGCTTTGTCACCATGTTTCCCAAACTATGTTCCTCCTAATAGTTGGACCTAGGAGCAACTCTGTGGAAGGAGGTTCTGTGGTGACATCACTTTGGAGAACTCTGAATATGAGATTCCTCTTTTGAAAAGATATAATATACCTTCATGTATCAACAGCTGCATGTCCTTTTGAAAATAAAACTCTTTAACAGAAAATTCCATTCCTTTTATTCATGTAGTATCAATTAACATCTGTGGTAGGCAAAATAATGGCCCTTCAAAGATGTCCGTGTCAGAATCGCTGGAATCTGTGACTACAGCAGTTTATATAGCAAAGGGGAAATCAAGGTTGCAGGTAAGATTAAGGCTGCCAGCCAGCTGACCCCAGATAAGGAGGGTATCCTGGATGACTCGGGTTGGCCCAGTGGAATCACAAGGGTCTTCAAAAGGAGGAGGAGGAAGAAGGTCAGTCAGAGGAGAGGTGATCACGGAAGCAAGGTCAGAGAGAGATTTAAAGATGCTATGCAGCTAGCTTTGAAGATGGAGGAAGGGGCCACAGGCCAAGGACTGCTGGAGCTGCTGGAAGCTGGAAGATGCAGGATACAGATTCTCCCCTCCAGCCCCCAGAAGGAACATAGCCCTGCTGATTCATTGAGATAGCCCAGTGAGACGCATGCGGGACTTCTGATCCCCAGGTCAAATGTCTAGTATTGCATCCGCACATTAGGGAGTGAAGTCGGGGCCTAAACAACACACCAGACATTTGACCTAGAGCTAAGATGGGAGTGAGAGCAGGCATGAAGATATGGTCTGAGACCAACAGGGAACTTAGGAACAACAGGACAGTGCTTGCCTGCCCTGAGATACTCACATCTGTGTGCGAGGTGCCCACGGTGTGAGCACACAGTCATCCTCTGAGTGTCATAGAACCAACCACTGCAACTGCTGTGGGCAGAGTCATGAGCTTGCGCTCACCATTGCTGGCATGCAAACTAGCAAACCAGGGCCCTCTTCCCCAGATCCTATTTTTAATATCTCTGCCAATGAAACAGGGTGTACTAATGCCAAGAAAAGGTAAGTCAAGTCCATGGAATAACCCTGGATTCGAGCCAATCCCTTCTGAATGCTGTGCTCCTGTTTCTCATGTCCACTCACCCTACAGAGAGCAGCCAGGCAGATAACATGGAAATGGAAGGTGGAGACTCGTACCCTACTTCCGGTAGTAATGATTTCTTATGTTTTTTTCCAGCTAGGAAGTAGGTTTACTCTGGATGCTGGGGAGCGGCAACCAGGCTTGGGGGCCATGGTCATTACCCGGCATCTGTGGCACTTGCTTGTAAGAGTTCTCCCAGAGCTGGTGCTTTGATACAGGAGGTTCATTCCTACTAAGAATATTTATCTTACCCACCACTTAATTTTGGGTAGAACTCTTTCTTGTACTTTGCTAAATGATCGTCAGTAGTCAGTGGCCACTAGCACCAGGCTCTCCGCCCAGCATCCATTGTCGAGAGCCCTTCCAAGCTGGAGGCACAGCACCTGCTCCAGTGTGGCTCCGGGCATTTGCAGCCTTGCTGACCTGGCAGGGGACACCGAGCTAAGCCACAAACAGGCTGTGTCCAGGAATCTCCTCTGCTGGCTTGAGCACCGTCTAAACTGAGCTCATCAACAGCACAAAAGTGTCAAGTCAACATGTAGTTCCTTTAGTCTCGTGTTCCCCAGACCATGGCCTGTGTGCTCCTGGGGTTGATGTAGTAATTGCAGAGTACTCTCATGAAAAGTTTTATTTTATTAATTGTACTGGTATTTATGATGTGAAGCGTAAAAAGAAGGACTGATGTAGAGTCAATCCAAAGAAAAATGGAGAAAAATCAGACAGTCATGACAAATATCACAAAGTTGTGCACTGTGACTGACGCTGCGGCACCCGGATGGGGTGGGCTCCTCTGCAGTATGTGGGACAACGCCCAGTGAACACCTTCTCTCAGAGGACACGTGCACCTCTGCCTACTTGCCTCCATCCCTCTTCTCCACCTCTGGGCACTGTATCTCCTGATTAATTTAGTTTATCGGTACAAGGGTCTCCTGAAGCTCCACCTGAAACACATCCCTGTCTCTATTTTTCCATATTCTTTTCCAGGAAGAGGCTGTTTGCATGAGGAAATTTGCATATTTCTCTGTGGCTGTTAATCTCATGTAGCGAGTTTGCATTTGGCTTATTTCACTCGGTATTCTATCGGAAGCGTTTTCCATGGTGCATATCATCCCAAAATAATTTTCATCTGTAGAGGTTGCTTGTTTCCTGTTTTTAAAAAGGTTTTAAATTTTTAGTAGAGACGAGGTCTCACCGTGCTTCCCAGCCTAGTCTTAAACTGCTGGGCTTCAGCCATCCTCCTGCCTCAGCCTGCCAAAGGTATGAGCCACCCCACCCGGCCTGTGTTCTTTTTTTTTAATGACTACCACTGACGCACAGCTCTTGCCTTCTGTTGAACTTTCAGTTATTTTTGGAGAATAAATTATCACAAGTGGGTCAAAGCACACAAATGTTCATACTTCTTAACTGCCCACCCCACTAAGCTTGAGGTCTCTTAGCTCATAGAAACAATAGTGACCCTTGTTCTCAATATGCAAAGGACCTTATCAAAGAAACTTTTCAGAGAATGAGATAAAAAAAAACATAGTGGAAAAAAATGATGAAGGATATGAATATTATCTCAGAAAAAAAGAATACACTTGGCCACAAGCTTATGAGACATGCTCAACCTCACTGATAATTAAAAACTTGCAAATTCAAGCAAAAAAAAAAAAAAGACCTTATAAGCAAGGACTGAAAAGTTTGTTAACCCCGATGGTAAAGTGATGGAACAGTCACTGTCATTGTGCTCTGCAAACATGTCAATCGACAAAGCTGTAGGGGAGGATAACTTGGAAACCACTGTCCTCAGTGCTGGGGACAGCAGCACTGTCCAGTAGCACTTCCTGCCACCGTGAAATGTTCTGGACCTGCATCCAGCATGGCTGCCACAAGCCATGTGTGCTTACTGGGCATTTGAAGTGTGACTAGTGCAATGGAGGGACTGGATTTTTTAAATTTTTATTTGCTTTAAAAAAAAAGAATTGAGATAGCCACACGTGGTTAGTGGCGCCTGTTTTAGATAAGTGACAGCTGCAAAAGGACACTGGCTCTAGGAAGCCCAGTAGCCTGTGATGGGGCTGCTTTGAGAACAGGGCACAGCTGAGTGCCCTGTGCTGGACTATGGCTAAGCTAGCTGAGGTAAGCACATCTCCAGGAACTTCGTGTGCAAAGCAAGAAAGAGGAATTGAAAGCAGAGAAATAGTGGGAAGAGGCAGAGGAGAAGCATGAGAATTGCCTGTTCCCTGTTTTGAAGTGTGGCCTCCAAGCCTTCCAGCTGTATCTGAATGGCCATGAGCAGAACCCAGGCCCGCGTGAAGTCTGGCTGAGTGGCCACCGAGAAGGGTCTTTGCTGCCTCAGGTCCCAAGTGTGGCCATCAGTACTTGTCAGAACCAGAGCAAGGGTCTGTGCCTTACAGCTGGATCAGCTAACCTGACACTTTCTGGCTGTTCTTGGCTCCTAGATGTGCAACCAAAAGTGTTATTGTATAGTTTGGTAAAAACAAATCATTACCTCCTACATGATGGCTTTATAAATCTGGCTTTATAAATCTGGATGCAATGGATTTGCATGGAATGGAGCATAGCTTACTTTCTTCACGATCTGGTCTAGTGTAAACAGTGGGGATGACATTTGTCATGCCAGTGACGGGGTGGGAGAGAGAGTGGCCACTCCGCCAGTGGGTTCCTGCACCATCTGTGGTGAGCACTAGTGTTTCCCAAAGAGCACAATGAATTGAACCCTTTTCAAGGCAATAGTCTTGACAATGCCTGATAATTCATCTAGGGACCCTAGTTAAGTGTTCTATAATTATTAAAGAGAGTTAGAATTGTAAGCCAATTTTCGCTGACATATATATGTATATATATTTTAACCTTTAAAAATTTTTTCCATTCTTTTCATTTGTTTTGATCACATGTATTACTTCCAAATATAGTCATAAGAGAGACAGATGCTAGGTACATGGATAGGCATTTTCTACTCCAAGGGTATGGATATCCCATAGTTTCAAATGTACATTTATAATGTTTTAAATGCTTAGCTTTTAAAAAATCCTTGTGAAATTTGTCCGGGCACGGTGGCTCACACCTGTAATCCCAGCACTTTGGGAGGCCAAAGTGGGTGGATCACGAGATCAAGAGACAGAGACCAACATGGCCAACATGGTGAAACCCCATCTCTACTAAAAATATAAAAATTAGCCGGGTGTGGTGGTGTGTGTCTGTAATCCCAGCTACTCCGGAGGCTGAGGCAGAAGAATAGCTTGAACCCGGGAGGTGGAGGTTGCAGTGAGCTGAGATTGTGCCACTGCGCTCCAGCCTGGGCAACAGAGTGAGACTCCATCTCAAAAAAAAAAAAAAGAAAAGAAAACTTTGTGAAATTTATATTTCTTAGTGGTGAAAAACACAGCTGCCCAGTTAGTTTTTTCTGCCTTTGTAATCAGTTCTCTAAACACCAATCTATTCCCTTTTCCCACCTATTCAAAACATCCCAGAATCCCCAATACACATGGGCTTTTTTTCAGACCTAAATTTGTTGCATTGCTCCATCACTGCCATTTTAATCGCTATAGTTCTTTAAAGCTGTTCCTGGACACTTTATCTCACAGATGAATATTCGAATCCATTTGTCAAATTTCTTTTTAAAATTCTTTTGGTAATTTGAATAAATATGCAGTATTTTCTAAGCTGACAAAGAACACAATATAGTCAGAAGGTGGAGGTGACTCGGTGGGTCTTCCCCCCTCACTCTCCAAACAGCCCCCATTTCCACATGGCCTCCCTCTGACGTGCGGCCCTGGTCACTGGCCGAGAGCAATCCATCTACCCCTCCCAGGGACCTTCCTCTCCCTCACTCGCTAGTTCTATTTATGGCATTTGTCAGCACTAAATTAATATGTCGACATTATTTATGTATATTTTAGACTTATCGTCCGTCTGTCTCCTCTTGCTATAGATGAAAACTTAGTTAAAAAGGGCAGAGCTTTCATTGATTTATTCACTGATCTCTCCTCAAGGTACATCATAGTCACTGAATATCCATAGAATGAATGAGTGAATTTGGAGTGATCGCATTTCAGATGTGAAATTTGCCATCTCATTGGAACACCAACCTTGGTCTTTAGGGCTAACTCCTCTCCAGGTGTAAGATCTGGGAAGGTGCTCTCTATAGAGAAGGAGCAACTGCCCCACAGAGAAAGACCTTTGTTCAAGACTACATCATTTCATTTAATTCGATCTTCTCAACAGTTCTGAGAGGAAGACAATGCAGATTCAACTGCAGGTGGGAATATAAATTGGTACCACCTTATGGAAAGAGTTGGGCTTAACATGTCTTAACCATGTTCTCCTCTACCTGTCAGAGACCACCAGAACACACTGCAGGCTAATAAAGTGGGTTTGTGCCTCCTTGCAGCAAGGAAGAATGCATACCCTGGGGAGCCTCGTGCCTCCCACTCGCTAAAGGTGTTAGAAAGAAACAATGATAGGATTAGGGCTTGGGTTGTTGGGTGACCTGCAAGGGGGTTTGAGGAAGCCAGGCTCTGCTTGGATGGATGCTGTCAGGAAGTGGGGCCAGCTCTAGGGTCAGGGGTCTTTCTTTACAAGCAGGAGAAAGGAAGCCAGGCGAGAGCTGCACAGCAAGGCAGCCGTGGTGCTCGGGCAGCCAGCGCGAGGCATCGGAGTTTCTGCGGCGGGAACGGCGCATTTGTGCTCAGAGTTGAGTCTGGAGGGGCTTGTTTCTGTCTCGATCCATCATGATCAGGGTGGCCTTGCCTGATATGTTATGTTCCATGACATAGTTTACATTCAGCAGAATATCAGGGCCCAGCTCCTGCACGTCAGGGGCTGCTGTTCTTTCTCACTGCCTTTTAGTCCAAGGAGCCCACTTTAGGGGATCAATCATAAGCAAACAGATACACATGCAAATGAAAAATGTGTGTACATCTCACCATTATTATTAATAGAGAAAATACCCTCCAAATATAGGTGCAGTAAAGAAGTTCTGCAAAGCAAATATGTGCCACAGGCCATGCTGGGCAGGGCAGAGCTCAGACAAGGCTGAGGATGGCATGACCACGAGCGGCTGCCATCAGCTGGTGTGTGATACAGCCCTACAGCTCACTGGCCTGGAGACACACAATGACAGTGTTAAATAGAGAAGTGTGATACATGACTATAAATATAGCATACTATCAGTCACGTAAGGGAAAATCTTTATTCAGTCAACAAGTACTTCCTGAGGACTGACTCCCTAGAGGAGAGATCCCGCTCCTTGTCTGTCTTTTCTCTGTGACTCATGGTGATGGTAAAGGGAGATGACATAGAAAGTCCTAGAGGGAGGCTGGCTAAGCTCCTGGATCTGGCTTCATGAGGCATAACTACCCACTGCTGAGCTCCAGAAATTGGACGTTTTCCCTATATACTCCAAATTGATGATGCTTCTGAGGACCAAACAATGATACCCAAATTCATGTTTTGGTGACTGCCAAGAGGGCGTGGGCACAGTTGTAAATCCACTCTGTGGACAGCCAGCTGGGAATGACTCCTCCAGCGACCGGACAGCTCAGTCATGCTCAGCTTTCTGGTGGCAGCAACACCTGATTTGGCCTTGGCAGGGGTTGGTCTGGCCCTAGAATTAAAGCCAAGTGAGAAGGAGTGTCTTGGAGGACAGTCACCAGGCCCTGGAGGCTGAGAGTGCACCCTTGGCCGGCTCCTGATCTAAAGGATAGATTTTGGAAGAGTCCCCAAATAGGCCATTTCCTTTTAAGTAACGTTTTATTTTTCATTTCTATTGTGTAAAACAAATTATCCCCAAACTTAGAAGCTTGAACAACAATACTTCTTATCTCACAGCTTCCCTGAGTCAGGAATCTGGGTGTGGCTATTCGGAGTCCTCCGGAGTGGGGTGTCTCAGGGCATCTCACACACAGCACAACCCCAAGTCTGGGTCTACACATTTCCTGCAACGTATACTTTACATTCTGCTCTTTTATTCCATCAAGGCCTTTCCATGTCCACATCTAAGCACAGCAAGTTTCTCTGCTCGCTTTTAAAGTCTGAGTATTCTAGGCAGTCAAGTAACTCCTGGCCCTCAACTTCCTAACTGCTGACTGGGAGACCAACCTGATCGACCTGTGCTAGGCGCAGGTTAGTGCCTGAGCCGAGGCCTACCCAGCAGGTCAGGTGAGTGGCTGCGCATGCCCCCAGCACCCTGCACAGCATGCCCTCCTTCCTCGCCTCCCAGTTGCACCCTGCTCCCTGAGTGTGCCTAGCGCTTGGCACAGCCTTTAATACCAACAATTCCTTCCAGACCAGAGACACAGGCAGGGGCTGAATGAATGCTGCCCCCTCGCAGGTCCACTGGGCTGAAAACTGGCCTTGCCTCCAGCCTGCCCTGTCCCAACGCCCTGGCTCCTCCTTCCACACGTTCCGAGTGTCACCCCTGTGGGTGCAAATGTGGGAATGAGACCCAGTGGGAAGAAAGCCAGTGAAGCAAATTCTGTCCCTTAAACCTGTGGAACCAAAGCAAGGCTGGCAACTCTGATCCTCTGGTGCCTTCTCTGCCCACCCAGTGGCTCTAGCACCCTGGGCTGGAACCCAGATACAGCTTCAAAGGGCATCCAGAGGCCACACAGGATGTGGGCTTATCTCTTGCTGTCATGGGGAGAACAGCTTCCCCCGTGTGAATAAGACATTTAATCAGCCAGTCCTGCTCAGAGCCCTAGCCCCACCCTGCTCTTGCTAACCTGAGGAACAGACAGTAGGCTGGGCATGGTGGCACGTGCCTTCAGTCTCATCAGCTGAGGAGGCTGAGGGGCAAGGACTGCTTGAGCCCAGGAGGCCGAGGCTGCAGTGAGCCGTGATCCAGCCACTGCACTCCAGACTGGGTGACAGAATGAGACCCTGTCTCTAAAAAAGAACAGACACTGGCCGGGCACGGTGGCTCACGCCTGTAATCCCAGCACTTTGGGAGGCTGAGGCGGTGGATCACGAGGTCAAGAGATCGAGACCATCCTGGTCAACATGGTGAAACCCCGTCTCTACTAAAAATACAAAAATTAGCTGGGCATGGTGGCGCGCGCCTGTAGTCCCAGCTACTCGGGAGGCTGAGGCAGGAGAATTGCTTCAATCTAGGAGGCAGAGGTTGCAGTGAGCCGAGACTGTGCCATTGCACTCCAGCCTGGGTAACAAAAGCGAAACTCTGTCTCAAAAAAAAAAAAGAACAGATACTGCAACAAGCACTCTATTTTGTTATAAATTTCACCTGCCAAGAACTCCCTGCTTTGCCCTGTTTGCCTGCAGGTCACTGGCCCTGAGCAGGGGGTCAACTTACCCCTTTGTAGTTGCATCTCATTTCTGTTGTCTTTCTCCGTCTTCACCTGCATAGTAACTGTCTCCTGATTGATTTCCTCACCACCGCGACCTGCATCCTCTCCCGTTTTCCTCATCTAGGAAACACTGTGCTTTCTAGTTCCAACATATCATGCTTTTCTGTCTCTCTCACCTACCCAAAACACCATGTCCTCAACTCCACATTAAACCTAGAACTAGCTATTCATCTTAGAACCACAGAACTCAGCTGTTTAGAAGAAAACAGCGTTGTGGTCTCTTTGTAAAACTGTGCATTATCAAGAAGCTTCAGACTTGGGGGAAAAAAACATAAAAATAGCTGATGTCAGAAAGAGTAGGGGTGGGGCGCTGGGAGGAGAAGGAAGGAGCCAAAACTTGGTAAGAGATGGCCATGAAGCATATTCTGCCTTCCAGCAAATGGTGAAGCCATTCTAGAAATACACTCATTGCTCTACTCAGTCCCGGGGAGTCTCAATTTCTTTGTAATGCATCTCCAACTATCAGACATAAAATCCCCTCGACATCTAACTTGCCTTTCCAGGAAAAAAAAAAGACAAATGTAATTTAACAATAAACTTGTGTAGAAAGACAGACATTAGTGGTGAGAGCTGTGCACATAGTTGGTGTTAATGGTAAATTTCTTGAACTCTGATCATTCTAGGTGTAATCAACACCCCCCACCCCACCCAATTCAAGTGCCTCTTAGGGTCTCTTGACCCATCATTAGACTGCCTGAAAAGTGACCCATCAGTCACTTAGAGAACACTTCTTAGGCACATTATTCTGTTGCTTGGCAGGAGGAGCACAGGTTCGTCTATGCAAAAATGAACGAACAAAGGCCTCTGAACGAATCGTTGCCAGCAGCCTAGGCAGTGAGTACTTCCCACTCACTCAGCACCTGGGGCCACATTTCTGTTTTGCAGGGTTGGAACGGACTTTGTTCAGCCTCAGTGAGGAGGGGACCAAACGCTTTTGTCCCAGGTTCAGGGAGACCATGAGATTTCCCCATTTTCCAAATGCCAACACTGGGGATGGTGTGTCTACCCTGGGCACATTTCAGAAGCCGGCTATCTCACCAAAATATTCCAAGTAATTGTTGACATTCTGGTTGCTGACTGCTTTACTTAAAAGCATCCACTGTACATATGGCAATGTGAGTTTGGAATACTGCCTGGTAGCGGCAGAGCTACTGATCCAAACTGGTGGGGCTCGTTGACCAGTTTGAAGGTCAGGTGGAGAAAGTTCAACTTTAGAGCTATTTCTTTTCTTATTAAATTTTAAAAAGTATGTATTGATCAACAACTCGGTGCGAAACTTATGGGGGAACCCAAAGACTTAAAAACCTGGGGTCCTGTTCTCCAGGACAAGTTAAATCAGATAATGTAAAAATTCCCATTTGTGGTACCTGGAAAAGGCTTAGAGCTGGAGAGGTCACATCGTTCAGCTTGCTGACCTCATCAGTCATCTGTCCCCAAACAGACGACAGGCAGACAGACCTCTTAGAGAAGTCATCCTTAAAAGGAAGGCTGCAGGCCAGAGTCTGCTTGAGAGCAATGGAATCCGATGGAAATCGCTTCTCAAGTGCATTTTACGTTTGGACACTTCTCAGCTCTTAAAGCTTCTGACATTGATTAGATGCTGATACGGCTTCACAAACACTTGTCTTTTTCTCATATTTTCTTAAGGATTCATGTCTCCTCAACTACTTCGTATATTCTAAAAGCAATATACATAAAATAAGTAAAACAAATCCCACTTACTATTCAGATATTGACCTTATGTTTGGGTTAAACTTAGCTATTATTGAACAGCCTGATAAGCTACCATTGCTTAGGGATGTATTCTACGGCCTTCACTGAGGCTGCAGTTGGAATTCTGCAGGCTCTTTCCAACAAGACCATTTCTCTGGTACAAAACTGAGCCATTACACTGACTGAGTTGAAATCCACAGGCATTTGCGGAGCACTGCTCTGTTCAGGGAATGCTCCAAACATGTAGGTGGCAAAGAGGAACAAGACCCATCCCATCCCTGACCCACAGAACCTGCCTGTAGCCCCTGGATCCTGCAGGCCCGGGGCAGGGGTATGACGAGGTGGACACCAAGTGTTGTGGGGAGCAGAAGTTCTGGAGAGAGAGAAGGTCCTACATCCCCAGGGCAGGGGACATGTGAGCTGGGTCTCCTGGGATGAGGAAGACTGGGCTGAGGAAGAGGGTAGGGAGGAGCTCTCCAGAAAGGCACTGAACTTTGGTGGAGCACTGGCTGTGGGTGGGAGGCAGGAGAGAAGGCGGGGGGGGGGGGCCAGGAAGGTGAGGTTATCAGAGGCTGAGAAGCCATTAGACTCTCAGCAGCAGCGCTGAGCTCTTGAGCCTGCGCTTTGTTTTTTTATAAAGCCTCCCAACTATGTTAATATCAGAGACACTCAAGGAATCCCTATGTTAAGTGGAAATTCCTCTCCCTTCCCTTCTGCTGCATGAGGTCAGATATTAGCTTCCCAACATCTAGCAGCAACTTTTAATACTGTGTTTTGTTTCTGAAGGTAACAGGGACATGTAAGCTTGGGAGTACATGAAAAGAGCACGGAATTGAGAGTGAGAAAACAAAAATGAAGTTCCATTGTGTAAAGCAGCTCTCTGCCCCTGGGATTGTAAACAAACCTAGACACAAACAGGGCCTAGTTTTCTCTCAGGACTTCACGGTCTAAGACAAATAAATGCCATACAAAGGAGAGAGGTCAAGGCAGGGGGTGTTGAAAGCAGAAAGGAAGGAGGAGTAACTCCTGCAAAAGGGAGGAGTCATCAGTTATGATCCTACCTGGAAACTAACAGCTGAGCCATCACTGCTCCTACTGGGTCAGGAACAAAGCACCAGGAGCATGGTGCCTGCAACAGTCCCACTGACCCCCACGTGAGAGCCCACATAGATGCTGCGTACCCAGTGGGCTGCACTGCGGAAGAGGAGCCCTGAGCTCCGGGCATATCCAGAGGGAACATCACCCGCTGCAACGGTGTCCTGTTGCAAACTCAGTTCTGGGATGCCCAGTTCAGGAGCGGCCAGGCCTTGCATTCTTGGATACCCAGTGTGTGAGTTTCCTGTGGCCACTGTAACAAGTGACTACAAACCGTGTGGTTCAAAACAGCAGACGTTTATTCTCTTACAGTTCTGAGGTCCCGAAGCCTGAAACGGAGGTGTCAGCAGGGTGGTTCCCTCCAGTATCTGCGAGGAAGAATCGGCCACGCCTTGCTCCTGGTCCCTGGAGGTTTGCTGGCAATCTTCTGCATTCCTTGGTTTGTAGACGCTTCACCTCCATCTTTGCCTCCATCTCCAGAGACCTTCTTCTCTCCATCTCTGCGTCTCCCTCTCCTTTCTCTTATAAAGACATCAGTCATTGGGTTTAGGGTCCATCCTAAATCCAGGGTGATCTCATCTACAGGTGGTCTTTTTTTTTTTTTTTTTTAAGACGGAGTCTTGCTCTGTTGCTCAGGCTGGAGTGCAGTGGTGCCATCTCGGCTCACTGCAACCTCCACCTCCCAGGTTCAAGCAATTCTCCTACCTCAGCTTCCTAAGTAGCTGGGATTACAGGCACCTGCCACAGCACCCAGCTAATTTTTGTATTTTTTAGTACAGACGGTTGGTAAAGGCTGTTGGCCAGGCTGGTCTCGAACTCCTGACCTCGGGTGATCCACCCACGTTGGCCTCCCAAAGTGCTGAGATTACAGGCGTGAGCCACCACGCCCAGCCCAGGTATTTTAATTACATTTGCAAAGACCGTTTTTCCAAATAAGGTCAGCTTCACAGGTTGTAGGAGTTAGGACTTGGACCTATCTTTTTGGGGGATACCATTCAACCCACTCCCTCCAGGAAAGACTTATAGGAGGGCAAGAGACCAGTGGAGGACTGCCTGTCCCAACGCTGAGCTCTTTCTTAACAAGAGAGCAGTTTTTATGTCAGCCTGAAACAATGATTTACATGATCAAAGACATGGGTCTGGAAAGGGGAAGAGAACATTTCAGACAAGTATCATATTTTACCAGAAGTGAGGAAGCCGGGAGTAAATGCTGTGAGATGAATCAGCCTGCATACTTCCTAAGTTCCAGCCCTGTGCTAGGAGTTGGGACAGTAGCCATAAACCAAACAAAAACTCCTGCCCTCATGCAGCTTACCTTCTGGTCAGGAGAGACAGATAGGAATCAATATTAAGAGGTAAATATTCAAATACATTACAGGCAGAATCCAGGAGAAAAGTATCCAAGGCAGAGAGAACAACCAGGGCAGATGGCTGAGTGGAAACTGTGCTTGCCATGCTAGGCCAGAAGGGAGGGTACTGGGTGTGAGGTCAAAAATCAAGAAGGCTCAGAGATTGGCCCCTCCCTGCACGCTGACAAGGGGGCCTGCACAGCTGCATGTCACATGCACGTGTATAAAATATCAGACCAAGACTGGGCGCGGTGGCTCACCCCTGTAATCCCAGCACTTTGGGAGGCAGAGGCAGGCGGATCACTCGGTCAGGAGTTTGAGACCAGCCTGGCCAACATGGTAAAACACCGTCTCTACTAAAAAACACAAAAATTAGCTGGGCGTGGTGGGGTGTGCCTGTAGTCCCAGCTATTCGGGAGGTTGAGGCAACAGAATCACTTGAACCCGGGAGGTGGAGGTTGCAGTGAGCCGAGATGGCGCCACTGCACTCCAGCCTGGGCGACAGAGCAAGACCATCCTGGAGGGGAGGGGGAAACAAACAGACCTCTGAATCGGAGAAATAGACAGTTTATTACTCACAGTAAACACAGCAGCCAGAACAGTATCTTTAATCAGTTTCCCATGTCCCTATTCCCAAGAAGAGGCGATGTGGACCATGCCACCTGGGCAGGCAGTGGGTTTGCATCCCAGCAGAGGGACCTGAAACTGGGAGACTTGGAGATTTTATCAGGGCTGTGAAGGACCTGCCTTTTCTCTCCTCCAGAGCTCTCTGGGATAAAACATCCTGGGATGAAGGTTTCTGTCCTGGTCACGCTCTGTCTTCCCTTTGCTGTTCCATTGTCCTTGCAAAGCTGGTCTGTGTCCCTTGCTGAGAAGGTCCAGTCATGCAGGGACACAAGAGGTCTAGGAAGAGTTATCTTTCAAAAGTGGGCAGTGTGACATCAGGTAGCAAGAGCATCCCAGGAGGTGAGGCTAGACAGGGGGCCACGGGGACCGCAGCAGAGTCGATTCTGAGTGAAAGGGGAACCAGAGGAGGGTTCTGAGCAGAAGAGCATCAGAACCCACCTACAGTTAGAAGAGACTTCAGGGAAGCAAGGGTGGGAGCAAGGAGGCCAACTGAGAAAGGCTAATCCTGGTGGGGCATGAGAGTGGGGGTGCAGAGGAGGCAGTCAGACCCTGGGATTGTTTTGAAGGCAGAACTGATAGGATTTGCCAACAGATTACTGGAGAGAAAAAGAGTCAGAGGAGGGTGGGTAACCCCAAGGTTTCTGTTGGAGCAGCTGGAAAGAGGGAGCTGCCATTGCCTTCTTTCCCATTTCAGGGGCGTCAGTCTGGGAGGGAGCATCACAACTTCAGTTTTGGAAATGTTAAGTCTGAGATGTTCAAGCAAAGATGCTGAGACTTGGAGTTTGGTGGTCTATGTTTGTGGTAGAGATAAAGAATTTGGAGTTGTCAGAGTTTAGAAGGAATCCATGGCCTTGAGACAGGACCAGTCGATAAAGGAGTGACGACAGAAGAGAGGAGGCTGAGGGCCAAGCACTGGGTCATAAAGTGGAGAGCAAACAGCAAGAAAGAAGAGTGGCTGGGAGGTGAGGAGGGAGATGAGTACGGGGTCCAAACATCCAAAGAAACCCAGCATCCTAGAGGGAGGTCACATGCTGCTGGCTGATGGTATGAGGTCAGCGACACAGAGGTCAGTGCCAATCTCACCAGCAGCAGGTTCACAGGAGTGGCAGGGGCACTGGGAGAGTGGGAGATAGTACAGAGTCAGCTCTTTTAAGAAAAACAGAGAAATATGGCAGCTCTAGAGTGGGAAGTAGGGGCCCAGAGTGAGACCAGGAAGGAAAGGCAGCCCGTGAAGGTGTGATATCACACCAGCTCCCACTGCAGGCATCCAAACCCAAGCCTCCTGGGAAAGTCGGGGAACTGTTAAGAATCCACACCTCCTCAGCATTACCCTGCTGAGGGGTGGGGCGGGGTATGTATGCATCCCCCATCATTCCCTGATCGAAGGCTCATGAGAGTGGAGTTCATGCCAAGGCACTTGAGATGGAACAAGGATGCAGTCAGGTAGAGGCGGGACAAGGCCAGTCCTCACCCAGAGAAGGGCAGGACAGGGGTGGACATGGGGACCAGGGCACTGCAGCAGTGCAGACAGGGACCTAGGCAGACACAAACAGTGTCAGTCAGAGGTCTAGAGACCTGAAGGTGAGGCGCCAGTCCCTCCAGTTTCCAGGAGAGAGCGTCTTATACTTTTTCCATTTTGCAGTGACTTGGAGATTCGTCCACACAGGTGCACAGAGGTCCGTCCTCCTTCCTTCCTTTCTTTTTTTTTAAACAACTGCATAATGTTTCATCCTAGCAGGAACCCTACCATGGACCATTTAAAGTGTTTCGAATCTTAGGGGGCTAGGCCTGGTGGCTCACGCCTGTTAATCTCAGCACTTTGGGAGGCTGAGCCAGGAGGATTGCTTGAGCTCAAGGGTTCAAGGCCAGCCTGGGCAACATGCTAAAAAAAAATCTCTAAAAAAAAACAAAATTAGATCTGTAGTTCCAGGTACTTGGGAGGCTGTGTAAACAGCAAGGGATCAGTCTGGTTGGGGGTCTTTCTGACTGGGGTCTGTCTAGATAGGGCCTGACTTTCTGGGGGTCCATCTATCAGAATAGCTAGAGATATGTACTTATTTGGGGGACTTGTCTGTCAATCTGGAGAATCATGTCTGACCAACTGGGGTCTATCTATCAAGATGGGAGTCTGGCCAGCTGGCTGGGATGGCAGGATTCCATGTGACTGATGTCTGTCTGTCTGGCAGTCTATCTGCCTAGTCAGGAGTCTGGCCAGGTCTGTCAACCAGCCAGCCCACCTGGGAGTGGGGTTGGGGTCTGAGAAGTCTGTGTGTCTGTTCAGCTGGGGATCTGTTTATCTGTCTAGTAATCTGTCTAACTTAGGGGTCCACCTGGCTGTCCAGCTGGCAGAGATGTCTGTCTCTGGAGGCTCTGTTTGCTGGTCTCTCTGGCTGGACTGGTCTGTCAAGCTGTTGGCTGGTCTGTCTCTCTGGCTGGGGACCCTCTGTCCACCTTTGGACTGTATCTCTGAAGGTTTGGCTATTTGTCCAGGTTGGTGGTCCATCTGTCTGTCTGCCTATCTGGAGGTCTTTTTATCCATCTGCCTGGGATTAGTCTGCTTGGCTGTGGTTACACCTGCGGATATGCCTGGATGGCTAGGGATCCATCCATTTCTCTGTGTGGTCACCCAAGTGTCCAAGTGAGGGAGGCTCAGGTGCTGATGGACTAGTGCGTTATGTGGTGAGGGGAGCAGTCTCTGGAAGCCCATCTGTCCATTCTCCCCCTCACAACTCAGGGGCCATGCCCCTTCCCAATGTTCTTTCTTGAATCTGTTCTGTGCAGCCTCACCAGCCATTACACCCTACCTACCTCCTCCAGCCTCAAGCCTTGAATTCTACAGTCACTGGGGCAAAGCCCCCACATTTCCCACCCTAAGAAACTTTTATTTTGATCCAGGCCCACTGTTTCCATTCGGCACACGGCACTCAGCAGTGCCGGGGCATCAGTAGTCCGAGGCAACAGGCAGGAGCTGGCGCAGACTCACACCCGGGTCCACTCAGCAGGTGGGTCCCGGGGCCCCTTCGGCTTCCCAATGCGCAAGTTGAAGCCTAGGAGAGGAAGGGTGCTGTGGGTCTCATGGAGAAGCTGAGGTGTGCTGAGGCAGGCAAACATGAAGAAGGCCAGTCCCCCACCTCCAGGTCCTCGCGGTTCACTGCAGCCACAGCCACAGGACTGAGCTCCATACCCCCATCCGTCAGCCCCAAACTCCTGGGGTTCACTCGAAGCAGCAATGTCCCAGCAACCCAGCTCTACCTGACTTACCCAGCCCACCGGTCTGAGCTCCACCAGCCACGTCCTCGTAGGCGCCAGATACGGCAGGGCTTTGGTCAGCAGGAACTGAGGGCAGGAGACTCCCACGGGTCAGCTCCGGAAGCCCCAGGGAATCCCAAGACCCCACCCCGGGCGGGGCAGCTTCCCCCGAGGCGTGGCCTCGAGCCTTTGGGGCGCTGCCGAGACCCGCCAGGTCTTTTCGCCCGGAACCCAGCCCTGGGACCCGACCGCCTGGGGTGGGGGGGGGTTCCGGGCGTGGCCAGGGATCCAGGACGTCAGCATCCGGGCGTGGCCGGGCTAGCGGCGGGGGTCCCCTGCGCCCGCCAGGGCCCTGTGGATCACAGCAGGAGGGTGCCCCGAGAAGGAACAAGGGGGCGCCGGCGCCCCCCACCCCGCGCCGGCCTCGACTCACCGCTGCCAGGCAGCGTCCCCCGCGCGTCCTCCGCCTGCGCCCCGGACCGCTGGGCGCGCGGCGTCACCTGGCTGTAGAGCGGCGCCTCCTCCGCGCTGCGCGTCCCCGTCCCCGTCCCAGCGCCCGCTGGAGCCCCGCGCTTCTGCACCACCGCGTAGGTGTCAGCCATGGCGTGGCCCGGGGACCCGGGCACCGAGATGCTCCTGCAGGCAGGGAGGGCCGGGAGGAAGTGAAACTGCGGCGCTGGGCAGGGCGGGAGTGGGGAGACTGCTAGCGCGCAAACCACGGGCTTCCTTCCCGCTGAGGCTGCGCGCTAGACGGAGGGAGAGTGCCCTGGCCAGGGGCCTCGCTCCTGTGTCCCTAGCGCTCTGCAAGTTAGGCGGATGAAGGAGGAACGGGGTCAGCGTGGCAGGTAAATGGCGCAGGGTGTTGATTTGAGGGGTGGTCATTTCTGTGTCAATGTCTGTTGAATAAAAGAATGCGGAAGTGGCACAGACGCCGGAAGGGATGGCCGCAAGGACGCGGGCCTGAAGTCTCCACTGCGAAGGCGGCTCAGTCCAGTGCCCGCAGCACCCAACGTGGGGCCTGACAAGTGGGCAGCATCTAGAAATATTTGCTGAATTGTTTTTTGTTTTTTGAGATAGGGTCTCGCTCTGTCGCCTGGCTGGAGTGCAGTGGCGCGATCTCTGCTCACTGCAACCTCCCACCTCCCGGGTTCTAGCGACTCTCTTGCTTCAGCCTCCCGAATAGCCGGGACTACAGGCTCTCGCCACCACATTTGGCTAATTTTTGTATTTTTAGTAGAGATGGGGTTTCACCATGTTAACCACGCTGGTCTCCAACTGGTCTCAAGTGATCCGCCCTCCTTGGCCTCCGAAGTGCTGGGATTACAGGCGTGAGCCACCTGAATTAAGTTTTGATTGGACGATCCAGGAAAGGCCTAACCTCAGAAGGCAGGGCCAGCCTTAGAGGCAGAGGCAAGGGGACCACTGGGATAAATGAATCATCTTGGGGAGGGTTCCCAGAGCTAAATTCGAAGAAAGGGCTGGCGAACACTTGGTGAAGTGAACAAGGAACAGACTGGTGTTCCAAGGATGAGGAAGGGGTTAGCCTGAGAAATTGGGCAGGGAAGAATGCGGGGATAGAGCCGGGTACCTGAGGACCCCTCCTGGTGAGCGGGGTATGGCGAGAAGTGCTGTGGGAGTCCGCAGGAAGAGGGCATCGTCGTACACTGGGGCACAATTCTGAGGGAAAACAGGAGGGAGGCTCCTGATGGAGGAAACTGGCCAGGCCTCTTGCAGGGCTCTGGGAGAAAGCTTAAGAGGGGACAGCCCGATAAGGGTGCCCGGAGGAGGGCACAGGTGGATGTCAAAGTCAGTGACTGCTCCCAGGAGTCCTGGGTGCTGGACCCTGCTCGGGGTCTTGGTCTCTGAGGGTGCTGGGGGTGGACAGGAGAGTGGGAAAGGGGCCTCTGTACCTCTTTGAGGTTCTGGTAGAGGGGGCTGGCATTCTGGAGTGTGGAGCGGAACATCTGAGCCACCGTGTGGTACAGGAACCTGTACTGCTCCTGTTGGGATGAGAGGCCATCAGGAAGGGAAGGCAGGGGCGGAATGACAGCAGTGGGCCACTATCCTTTAAGATTAGGAGACCCAGGGCTCACCTCTGTCTGCACAGCTGCAGGCCGCTGCTTCCGCATCTCAAGGACCACATCGAAGAGGCTGAAGTCAGGTGGGATCATCTGGGACAGACACACAAGGTACTTGAGCAGGACACATCGTCATGGGTGGCACAGTGCACACACAGGATGCCCACATCGTACCTGGGTCAAGAGCAGCTGCCTCACATAATCCACGGTGCACAGGACGCCTGTTCGCCCGCAGCCCGCGCTGACAAGGGAATCAGAGTGTGCCTAATTGGCCTAACCACATTTGGGGATGGGGTGAGGGCCTTGCTGAACCTCTTGATTCCCAGAATCTCCAGATTATATTTGAACAAGGGAAACCTTTTTAATCACTTACATTTTGTTGAGCAGCAGCTGTGTGCTTACTCCCCAGCTGAGTCTGTGCTGAACAAGTGCTCACAATGATAGTCTATGCCGGTGAGCAAGGTTTCTCAAAATAGGCACTCAGACTGCAAGACCAGCCCCAGGCCCTGCACTCCCCTCCCTGCCCTGTCCCCTCCCTCACCAGACCCTCATGAAGCTCATTTCCAAAACCTGCAGTGGACACAGAGGGGTTCAGAGCCAGATCCCTGGAGGCGACGGGCTTCCTCCACCATGGCGAGCATGTGGTCAGGACTGCTGGGGACCCCACGGTCTGGCCAGGACATATACTGTAGCTGGTACACAGAACGGGACTCCTGAAACACAGAAAAAGACTAGCAAAAGACTTAGGAAAAAAATAAAACACCATTAATTGAGCACCAGCTATACACTAGGCCCATTGTAGGCATCTTCCATTTATATCTACCAGATAATAACTGAGGAGGTGGGTACTAGTATGATACCTATTTTTACAGGGGAGAAAACTTCTCCCCTTGCAGGAGCCCCTTTACCTCCTCCTCCCCTGTCAGTACCTTCTGGAATGTGACCTTGAGGGTCCTGAGCACGATGTCCTCATTCAGCGACTTCTCCTTAACCTAAGTAAGGGGGGTGGGGGTCAAGTAAGGAAAGGGAGGAGAAAAAGATCACAGGTACCAAAAGTCATTTATAGAAAGCAAAGCATTCCTGATTAAAACATCAAATACAGAAAACATTTTAAAAAATTCATACAGCCCAAACTTTCCCCAAAGCTTTCATTAAGGAAACATTTGACACAGGAAAAAAAGAGGAACTATGATAAAAACACAAGCCCTTTTGCGGTGAAAAGAGATTTCTTTTGTTCTAAAATGAAATTTTTATTGTACTAAGTACTAACTATATGTATGACTTGAGAGGTTTTCCCAAGCTCTTTTGAAATGTTGAGAGAAGTATTTCAAGAAGCTAATCAGGCACATTTACATGATATAGATAACTGATTGTAGCCAAAAGAAAAATGCAAAGGCTATGCATATATAGAACTATTTGCAGGCTAACACCAGAGAGTTTCCTACAGTGTGAATGGACTGTGGGAGAAATTATTCATCCTTTCAGGCCCAATCCAAAGGCTTTCCAGCCTGGGAATCTTCCTTAAAACCTCCCACGGCTCACCAGAGTGATGCAGAAAAGCCCAGTCTTCAGTGGCTCCTGCTCTTGGGCCCAGTACCGCTCACACCTTTTCTGCAAAAGGTAATGGAGAAAAGGCAGGGAGTGAGAGAGGGAGTCAGCTTCAGAGCTAGCTCAATCCTGCCGCAAGACACCCCAAGTGCTGCCGGCGGAAGCGCAGGCAGCTGTACTGATGAGCTATAATAGAGGCCAGCCAGCAGAGCCGGCAGATTAAACATGTGCAGACTCAGTGGAGGTGCACTGCGGACCATGCAGAGGACAGACGGTCCAGGATACCCTTGCACTGTAAGCAACTAGAAACTTGACAAAATATGCGAGCCACTATTTTCAGACACTGGATGGCAGGCATTGCAATACTGTGGTCACCGAACAGACCACTCCGGCTTATTGTGTGGAAGTGTCACCAGGCTGTAAGACATGAGTTTAATGACCCCACTGAGTTGAGCCAGAGATCATGGCTCAAGGAGGCCAAGGCAGGTAGAATTTGCAGGGCAGAGTCCTGGAAGGAACAGAGCTATGCGAATAAACAAAAACAAAACCCCCCGCGTAGAAGTTCCCTCCTTGATTTTTTTTTTTTTTTTTGAGACAGAGTCTCACTCCGTTACCAGGCTCCAGGCTGGAGTGCAGTGGCGCAAACTCGGCTCACTGCAACCTCTGCCGCCCGAGTTCAAGCAATTCTGCCTCAGCCTCCCGAGTAGCCGGGACTACAGGCGCGCGCCACCACGCCCAGCTAATTTTTTTATATTTTTTTTAGTAGAGACGGGGTTTCACCATGTTGACCAGGATGGTCTCGATCTCTTGACCTCGTGATCCACCTGCCTCGGCCTCCCAAAGTGCTGGGATTACAGGCGTGAGCCACCGCGCCCGGCCCCTCCTTGATTTTTTGATTGAATAGTGATCTGAATATATACAGCATGAAACTTCATGAGGCTGGGCAAGAATAACTTCCCATGAAAAAATAGTAGGGATCTGTAGGATGAACATTTCCTTGAGCTCACGATGAGAGAGTTCACATCCCCTCTAGCTAGATTGTAGGCCTCATCAACTATATGGAGCATTTAGCAGGGAACCTAGAATGACCACACATTAGAATCATGGCCAAATTAATTCTAGAACAAAGGCTACTTGATCAACCATTCAAAAGTTCCTGAAAAGGCAAAACTCTCTAAAGAAAACAGATTCCAACACTCACCTGTGTAAAATTCAAAATATCAAGCATCCAATAAAATTTTACTAGACATACAAAGAAGCAGGAAATTGTGACCCATAATCAGGAGAAAAAATAGTCAATAGAAAAGGGCCCAGAAATAACAGAGTTCAGGAAAGAAGCAAAAGCCTTAAAGTAGCTAGTATACTCAAAGATGAAAAGGAAACATGAACATGATGAAGAGTGAAATGAAAGACACAAAAAGTACCTAAATAGAATTTCTAAAAAGGAAAAAAATGTGAAATGAAAAATCCACTAATAGCAGAGTAGACACTAGAAGATCAATAAACATGAAAACATAACAACAGAAACAATTCACAATGAAATGAAAAAAATGAAAAGAATCAGTTCTCTGTAGAAATATACCAAACGGTCTAGTGTACGTGCACCTGGAGTCCAGAAGGAAAGGAGAAATGGGGACAACAGTGAGTATATGTGAAGAAATAATAGGTGAAAAAATTCCCAAATTTGATGAAACTATGAACCCATAAATCCAAGAAAGTCAATGAACCATAGAGACAACAGACCTAAAGAAAGTCATGCCAAGGCCGATCATGATCAAATGACTGAAAAAGAAAAAGAAGAGAAAGAGAAAAAAAATTTTTTTTTGAGACAGCTTCCTGAGTAGCTGAGATTACAGACACACACCACAATGCCTGGCTAATTTTTGTATTTTTAGTAGAGCCAGGGTTTTACCAGGTTGGCCAGGCTGATCTTGAACTCCTGACCATAACTGATCAGCCTCCCAAAGTGCTGGAATTACAGGCGTGAGCCACTGCACCCGGCCTCAGAAGAGAAAATCTTAAAAGCATCACACAAAAAGGCACATCATATGCTGAGGAACGAAGTTAAGAATTAAATCGTTCTACTATAAGGACACATGCACACGAATGTTCACTGCAGCACAGTTTACAACAGCAAAGACCTGGAACCAACCCAAATGCCCATCAATGATAGACTGGACAGAGAAAATGTGGCACATATACACCATGGAATATTATGCAGCCATCAAAAACGATGAGTTCGTGTCCTTTGTAGGAACATGGATGAACCTAGAAATCATCATTCTCAGCAAACTGACACAAGAACAGAAAATCAAACACCGCATATTCTCACTTATAGGCGGGTGTTGAACAATGAGAACACATGGACACAGGGAGGGGAGCATAACACACTGGGGTCTGTTGGGGGGAAAAAGGGGAGGGTCAGTGGGGTGTGGGGAGTTGGGGAGAGATAGCATGGGGAGAAATGCCAGACATAGGTGATGGGGAGGAAGGCAGCAAATCACACTACCATGTATGTACCTATGCAACAATCTTGCATGTTCTTCACATGTACCCCAAAACCTAAAATGCAATAAAAAATATATATATTAAAAAAAAAGAATTATAGCAAAATTTTGTCAGAAACTGCAAGTCAATGGTATGATATCCTAAAAATGCTGAAAACGTTTTCAGACAAATAAAAGCTGAGGGAATTCATCACAAACAAATCTGCACTATGAGAAATATTAGAGTAAGCTCTTCAGATGCTTACAGTCAGTGGCTGCTGCCTGTAATCCCAGCTATTTGAGAGGCTAAAGCAGAAGGATTGCTTAAGGCCACTTTAACACCAACTTGAGCAACATAGCCTGTACCCAAAAAAAAAAAAAGTTTTAAAATTAGCTAGGTGTGTTGGCAACATAGCTAGCCTTAACTAAAAAATAGTTTGTTTGGGAGCCGGGCGCGGTGGCTCACGCCTGTAATCCCAGCACTTTGGGAGGCTGAGGCAGGTGGATCACGAGGTCAAGAGATCGAGACCATCCTGGTCAACATGGTGAAACCCTGTCTCTACTAAAGATACAAAAATTAGCTGGGCATGGTGGCACATGCCTGTAGTCCCAGCTACTCGGGAGGCTGAGGCAGGAGAATTGCTTGAACCCAGGAGGCGGAGGTTGCGGTGAGCCGAGATCGCGCCATTGCACTCCAGCCTGGGTAACAAGAGCGAAACTCCGTCTCAAAAAAAAAAAAAAATAGTTTTTTTTTTTTTTTTTAATTAGCTGAGTGTGGTGGCACACCATACTCCCAACTGTTTGGGAGGCTGAGGTAGGAGGATTGCTTAAGCCCAGGAGTTTGGTGCAGCAGTGAGTGATGACAGCACTCTGTACTCCAGCCTGTGTGACAGAGCGAGACCCTATTTTTAAAATAAATAGAATAAGTAAGCTCTGCATACAAAAAGAACATGATACAAATGGAAATACAGGTCTACACAAAATAATAGAATAAGGAGAAAAGTAAGAGGCTAAATGTAAAAGATATTTCATTTTAAATATCTTTAAAAGATAGTCTAATGAATTTTATCAAACAAGGAGGAATTAATACCAACCCTTCACAAACTCTTTCGAAACACTGAAAAGGAACCATTTCTCAACATATTGTATGAGGCAAGTGTTACCCTGCCACCGAAACCAAAGACATCACAAGAAAGGAAAACTACAAGCCAATAAGCTCACAAACACACAGACAAAAATTCTGAACAACATACTAGCAAAGTATTATACACCACGACTAAGTGGGATTAATCCCAGGAATGCAGGATCGCTTCACCGTATGAAAGTCAGGGTCATACACCATATTAGTAGAATACAAAACAAAACACATGATCATCTGAATAGATGCAAGTAACAAAATTTGACAAAACCAACAGTCTCTCACAATAAAGTTCATTAGAAACTCAGTGCCCAGGATTTTTATTGGGTACCTTCTGCACAGCATGTAGGCACACTCTGCCTAGGCTGTACCAAAATGTCAGAGTCCCAGCTGGAGAACAGGTGTTCTGCGTAAACCATGTTGTTTGTATTAGCAGTTTAGGCATAGTAAGCCACCCTGATCAGAAACCTAGGTTTCTAGAGGCTACCCAAGAGTCAACCTTACAGGAGGGCCTTTCTAAGCATAAACAGTTATGCTTGCTATGTTTAACTGTTTTCTGCACAGCAGGGGACCTACCCAAAATAGCCAAAACTATCTTGAAAAAAGAACAAATTTGGAAGACTCATACTTCTGATTTCAGAACTTCTACAAAGGTATAATAATCAAAACTATGTTATACTGGCACAAGGATAAACACATCAATCACCTTAATAAAACCGAGTTCAGAAATAAACTCTTATATTTATGGTCAATTAATTTTCAACAAAGGGGCCAAGACCGTTCAATGGGCAAAGCATAGTCTTTTCAACAAATAGTGCTGGGAAAATTGGACAGCCACATGCAAAAGAGTGATTGTGGACCCCTATCTCACATCACACAAAATTTAACTCAAAGTAAATCAGAGACCTAAATGTAAGCAAGAAAACTACAAAACACTTAGGAGGTAAAACAGGAGTAAGTCTTTATGACCTCAGATTAGATGGCTTCTTAGATACAGCAGAAACACAGCAACACAGTAGATTGGAATTAAAATTTAACAAAATGTTTGTGCTTCAAAACAACCATCAAGAAAGTAAAATGACAACCCACAGAATGGGAAAGACATTTCCATTGTAAGAGTTATTCTGGATACAAGTCCCTTATCAGTACATGATTATATTATGTACTAATAAGGGACTTGTATCCAGAATAACTCTTACAACTCAATAATAAAAAGACAAAGAACCTCAAATAACTCAATTTTAAAATGAATAAGTGACCTGAATAGACATTTGTCCAGAGAAGATATACAAATGGACAAATAAGTACACGAAAACCAAAACCATCATGCCTGTAACACCAGCACTTTGGGAGGCCGAGGCAGGTGGATCACGAGGTCAGGAGATGGAGACCATCCTGGCCATGGTGAAACCCCATCTCTACTAAAATACAAAAAATTAGCTGGGCATGGTGGCGCATGCCTGTTGTTCCAGCTACTCAGCAGGCTGAGACAGGGGAATCGCCTGAACCTGGGAGACAGAGGTCGCAGTGAGCCGAGATCACGCCACGGCACTCCAGCCTGGCGACACAGCAAGACTCCATCTCAAAAAAAAAGAAAAGAAAAAGAAAACCAAAACCGCAATGACATACCACTTCCCACTCATTAGGATGGCATATATATGCTTGTCATATGCTTAATCAACAACAGACCACATATACGATGGTAGTGCCATAGTTTATAATAGAGCATATGTAGAAACCTGATACATGGCACTTGATATTGACACTGCATATTAAGTTGGGGAAATTACTTATACTCGGTAATGGCGCTCAGACATTTAGTTTTCCATATGAGAAATATATATAAATAAAAAATGTATATACCATCTATGTTTGTTTAAGTATCCTCTATGATGTTTACAAATGACAAAATAGTCTAACAAAGCAGAACATATCCCTGTCATTAAACTACACATGTCCCTCCCTCTATCTCTCTGCTGATGGAAATGTAAAATGGTACAGCCACTGTGGAAAACAAAATGGCAAACAGAGTTAGCATATGATCCAGCAATTCTACTCGAGGGGTATACCCAAAGTACTGAAAACAGGGATTCAAACAGTTATGTATATTTTACCACACCATTTATGTATGTTTATGTATATTTTACCACATCAGTTAAAAAAGACACAAGGTATACCATTTCACATCCTCAAGGATGGCTATACTACTAATAAAAAAAAGACAGTAACAAGCATCAGTGAGAAGAAATGGGGACCCTCATACGTTGTCGTGGAAATGTAGAAAGATGCTGCCACTGTGGAAAACAGTTTGACAGTTCCTCAAAATGTTACAAACAGAGTTTCCATATGGCCCAGCAATTCCCAGCAATACTCAAGAGATATGAAAACATACATCTACATAGATCCTTGTATATCAGTGTTGATAGCAACATTGTTCATAATTGCCAGCAAGTAGAAAGAACTTAAATTCTATCAACTGATAAGTAAAATGTGGTAGAGCCATCAATGGAATATTATTCAGAAAAAAAAAATATGCTTAGCAAAAAAGGCTACATATATGATTCCATTTATATGAGATATCCAGAGTGAGCAAATCTATAAAGACAAAGGGTAGGTTAGGGATTGTCTCAGAATGTAGAGGTGGAAAATGGGGATGACTGCTAATGGATATAGGATTTCTTTATGGAATGATGAAAATGTTCAAAAACTTATTGTGGTAATAGTTGCACAACTCAGGACTATGAAAAGTGATGGAATTGTACATTTTAAATGACTAATTGTATATCAATAAAGCTGTTTAAAAAAGACATTCTAAAGCAAAAATAATAGCAGTGTATTGTGGAATATGTTTTATATTTAAAATTAAAATATATAGTAACAATAGCACAAAGCATGGAAAGGGGAAATGGAAACATACTATGGTAAAGATCTGACATTTTACATGAAATGTGTAATATTATTTTACTATAGACTATAAGTTAAAGATATATAGTGTAAACCCTAAAGTCACCACTAAATATTTAAAATAAAGAGGTATAGCTAATAAGGAAATAATTACTATGCAATAGATTCATAAAAAATTCTCACTCTGAAAGAAGGCAGAAAAAAAAGAACAGAGAAAATAGAAAACAAACAGCAAGATGGTAGGTTTAAACTCAACATTATTGAAAATTACATTAAAGGCTAAATATTCCAATTAATGGCAGAGACTGTCAGATTAGATTTAAAAAGTAAGTCCTGGCTAGATGCAGTGGCTGATGCCTATAATCCTGGCACTTTGGGAGGCCGAGGTAGAAGCATAGCTTGAGGCCAGGAGTTCGAAACCAGCCTGGATTATACAGTGAGACCTCATCTCTATAAGAAATAACAACAATAGGTGTGGTACATGCCTGTATTCCCAACTCCTTAGGGAGGCTGAGCTAGGACGATCACGAGCCCAGGAGTTTGAGGTTACAGTGAGCTATGATTGCAACACTGCACTCCCTCGCTCTTAAAAAGAAAAAAAAAAAAAAAAAGTAAGTGCCTACAATAAACTACCTACAAGAAACACACTAAAAAATAAAGATGGGGCTCGGTGCAGTAGCTCACACCTGTAATCCCAGCACTTTGGGAGGCTGAGGTGAGAGGATCATGAGGTCAAGAAATCAAGACCATCCTGGACAACACAGTAAAAGCCCATCTCTATTCAAAATACAAAAATTAGCTGGCCATGGTGGTGTGCGCCTGTAGTCCCAGCTACTTGGGAGGCTGAGGCTGGAGAATCGCTTGAACCTGGGAGGCAGAGGTTGCAGTGAGCCGAGATTGCACCACTGCACAACAGCCTGGTGACAGAGTGAGACTCTGTCTCAATAAATAAATAAGAACATAGATATAAAGTAAAAGAATGGGAAAGGACGTATACAAAAATCTAAAGAAATTTAAGGCTGGGTATGGTGGCTCATGCCTGTAATCCCAGCACTTTGGGAGGTCGAGGCAGGCGGATCACCTGAGGTCAGGAGTTTGAGACCATCCTGGCCAACATGATGAAACCCCTTCTCTACTAAAAATGCAAAAATTAGCTGGGCCTGGTGGTGGGCACCTGTAATCCCAGCTACTTGGGAGGCTGAGGCAGGAGAATCACTTGAACCTGGGAGGTGGAGGCTGCAGTGAGCCAAGATCATGCCATTGTACTCCAGCCTGGGCAACAAGAGTGAAACTCCATCTCAAAAAAAAAAAGAAAAAAGAAATTTAAATGCCTATATTAATATCAAAGTACACTTCAGAAAAAAATATTAACAGAAATAGAGTCATTACGTATTAGAAAAGGGATTTAATCATTAGGAAAATACAACCCTAAATGTATATGTACTCAATCGCAAAGTTTTAAAACATGAAAAGTAAAACTGAAAGAATAGCTAAAGCTACAATTAGAGGTGCAGATTTCAGCATTCCTCTTTCAGCAAATAATAGGGCAAGCAGACAAAAAATACTGTCAGAAATAAGACTTGAGTAACGCTGTGGGCAAACTTGACCTAATTGATATTTATTGAACAGTTGGCAATTTCCACACTCTTCTCTCAGCAATTCATACATTTAGAGAAAATAAATCAGTAAAGATGTAAAATATACAGTAAAGATATAAAAGTGTCTTTCAAAAAAGACTATCAGTTTAATCTAACTGGCATTTATTTATTTATTTATTTATTTTTAAATATGAGGTTTCACCATGTTGGTCAGGCTGGTCTTGAACTCCTGACCCCAGGTGATCCACCTGCCTTGGCCTCCAAAGTGCTTGGATTACAGGCGTGAGCCACCACGCCCGGGTCGATCTAACTGGTATTTACAGAACACTCCAGCCAACCAAGGCAGAATACACATTCTTTTCAAGCACACTTGAAATTAAAGTAGTATACTAGACGGGCGTGGTGGCATGTGCCTGTACTCCTTGCTACTCAGGAGGCTGAGGCAGGATCATCACTTGAACTTGGGAGGCAGAGGTTGCAGTGAGCCAAGATCGCACCAGTGCACTCCAGTCTGGGCAACAGAGCAAGATTCCGTCTCAAAAAAAAAAAAAAAAAAAAGTGGAAAATGAAAAAAATCAATAGAGAAAATGAATACAACCCAAAGCAAGTTCTTTGAAAAAATAATATAATGATAAACCTCTAGTCCAAGGATTGGCTGACATTTTCTATAAAGGGTCAGATAAATATTTTAGCATTTACAGGCCACATAATTTATTTAACTTGCAACTACTCAACAACTCTGCCACTGTAGCATAAAAGCAGGCAAAGACAATATGTAAATAAATGAGTATGGCTGTGTTCAAATACATTGTTTATAAAAAGTAAGCAGGAGCATGGAGATGGAGACAGAGCAATAGAGAGATGAAGCAGAGACAGAAAGAGAGAGAACACAAATTACTAAAATCAGGAAGGGACATGACTACAGATCACACATTCCCACGATCAGCTAGTCACCCCAGGGAACCCCCACCCCATCCACGGAGCAGACAGGAATGTAGAAACCACATGAAGGTGTGTGCCTTCCGCCTTCAATGCTGGCATGCATTTATTTATTCAGTAACTAATTTATGTAAACAGGCAAAACAAAGATCCCTGGCTTTGTGGATCTTACCTTCTGAATCAGGCAGATTAAGAATAAACAATGTACATAACACATTTGTAGATTATCCAGTGTGTTAGGAGTTCATAAGAACTGTGAAGAAAAAAGGAAAGGCAGGACAAGGGAGGGAGAGCGGAAGTGCTGAGAGTTTAAAATGGTTTGAAGACCCACCCAGGAAGGTGTTACTGAAGAATTAACATTTGAGCAAAGATGTGAAGGAGGTGATAGACCAAGCCACCGGAAAGGCACAGGGCCTGAGGCAGAGCCATCCCTGGAACATCCGGGGAACAGCAGAGGCCAAAGTTGTTAGGGGAGAGAAGAAAGGGGAGAGAAGTGGAAGGAGAGATCAGAACCTAAGGGGAAGCAGTCAGAATAGGGCCTTATGGTCTAAGGTGTGAAATGGGTGGGAAGCCCAGCAGGAGAGAGGGTGCTAACACTAGGGGGATGAATAAAAGGAAAAAGATCAACAAAAACTTAGAGGAACAATGGGGCTTCCCAAATCCCCACAGTAAGGTCACTCTAAGAGCTGGACCCTCGGGTCTTGGGGTCAAGGAGGAGGCTAGCAAGATCCCTCTTCCCTCCTCCTTGCACAAGGACATGCAACCCAGAGGGGCAGAGAATACCTACCCGACCGTTCTCTATCTCTCGACAGGCCATCAGGATGACCTAGACAAGGAGGTCAGGGAGAGTAAAGTGATTGGGTTAGGGGGCCAGGGAAACCACCGAGGGGGTACTTAGAGGTTGACCCCACAGTCCCGCCCCACCCCCAAGTGCTGACCTTGACCCCAAACTCCCAGATCAGTCGCCAGAAGTCCAGCAGGGTGTGAGGCAAGGGTCCTTGTGTGGCGATGTAGGCCCGGCTTCCATCCGCACCCTGGTGAAGGCCGAATTCACTACTGAGATTCTGCTGCCCAACCCCGGCCACCCCCGATCCACCTCCTCCACCTCCTTCCATGACCCCAAGTCTCACCTGGATGAAGTTGCCATTAATGTAGTCACTGTGTCCCTCTTCCTGGAGCAGGGAGAGGATCACTCGAGTCTGATCATCTGTCAGCAGATAAGGTGAGAAACGTGGAGTTTGGGGAGGATAGGGTGGCCAAGGCTCCGACAGCCCCCTGGCCGAAAGCCAGCAGAGACCACACACCTGCAGAGATCCCACCGAGGTGCCCTCGTGGGCTGCCGAGCAGTGCAGAGGGTAAGGGTTTGGGAGGGGAGCGCAGCGGGTAACTCCAGTGCACACTGACGCCTGGACTGCGGCTGGGTCTGCGCCGCTGCACCGACTCCCCGCAGAACACCTGACTTACATGGCAGCACATCTTTGTAGCGGTTCTTCCTGACGTTCCCCGGCTGACTGCCGGCCTCGGTGGAGCACACGCCGTCAGCCTTCCAGGAGGCCGAGCGGGCCTGAATGTCCTGGTAGAGCATCATAAGTGGGCCGGGGAGGGGAAAAGACAGGAGAGGAGCCAGGTCAGAGTCCCAGGCTACCTAGGCGCGCGCAGGATACAAGGCCAGTGGTCTAGGGAGGTGAGTGCAGACCCCGACGGCACTGGGCCTGCCTAATAATAATGATACAGTAACAGCGACCCAAAGCAACTTCTCTGTGCCAGTCTCTGCACTAAGAGCATGTAATCATCACAGCTTCCTACGACATGGGTACTGACGTCCCCATTGTGCAGGCCGGAAAGTTTCTGCACCATGTGGTTGAGTGACTTGTGGAAGGTCTCAACCAAAAAGTCTCATGGTGAGGGTGGAACTCAGACCTCTCAGCACCCACACCTTGCACACTCACTCTGTGACACTGTCCTGTAAACAATAACTGTGATGAAATATGTGTTATATAACTAAACATATGACAATGTACAATGCATTGGCATTATAATGGATAACATATACTATATGTACTGTGTTACATCTTGTGTTAGTATCTTGTACAGTACAAGATACTACAGGTACTGTGTTACTGGGAGATTATAATCAGTGAATAGTGTATTACCATCACCGTCAGGTATTCATAATCTCAGTGACAGTAAGTAACACCTACTATGCCACCACTGTGTGCCAGCCACCATTCTAAGTGCTTTACTTATGTCCGTTGGGTCATTTAAGCCCTCATGATGCCCTTGTGTAGTGAGTACACCTAGAAAAGCCCAGCGATTCCTGCACATGTGGGAGGCATGCTCGGGTAGCAGGGGTACCCTCACCACCCAGCCTTCTGCATGTGAGGCCCTCGGCGCTGTGCACGGTTCAGAACCCAACCAGTCACTTGATGTCATATATCCCATGGGTATCATGTTTACGTTTGTCACACACTTTTTTGAGACAGAGTCTCGCTCTCCTGCCCAGGCTTAACGTGCAGTGGCCTGGTCTCAGCTTACTGCAACCTCCACCTCCCAGATTGAAGCAATTCTCCTGCCTCAGCCTCCCTAGTAGCTGGGATTAGAGGCATGAGCCACCATGCCCAGCTAATTTTTTTGTATTTTTAGTAGAGACAGGTTCTCATCATATTGGCCAGGCTGGTCTCAAACTCCTGGCCTTGTAATCTGCCCACCTCGGCCTCCCAAAGAGCTGGGATTACAGGCGTGAGCCACCGTGCCCAGTCTACATTTTTATATTGTATAATTATATATTTTACATTTATTATGTATTTCTTAGATATGACATTTCTACATGTGTGAAAATTACTTGTTTGTAATTATCTGTTACATATTTTATATTTACTTATGAATTTATCGAATAACTTTGGTCATTTTATAAATTATAATCTTTGCTATATTTGTTGTATTGTTTTATGCAGTTATACAATGTTTATTGTATAAACGGTCATTTATAACATTTTTATGTATTTCTAAATTTGATATGCGTCACCATATATCAGTTTACACGTTTGTATGGTATGTTTCTGTGTCTGGTACATAAGCTATTACACTTTAAGCATGTCATTGACTGTAGCGTACAGTGCCAAGGACGCTGCGTGAGCCTTTCTGACGCTGGGCTTGCACTGTCCGTACTGTAACATTTAAATTTTTTGTTTGAGATGGGGTCTTGCTCTGTCACCCAGGCTGGAGTGCAATGGCCCAACTCGGCTCACTGCAACCTCCGTCTCCCTGGCTCAAGCGATTCTTCTGCCTCTGCCTCCCTAGTAGCTAGGATTATAGGCATCGGCTACCACGCCCAGCTAATTTTTCTATTTTTAGTAGAGACAGGGTTTTGCTGTGTTGCCCAGGCTGGTCTCGAACTTCTGAGCTCAAGCGTTTCTTCTGCCTCGGCCTCCCAAAGTGCTGGGATTACCGGCGTCAGCCACCGCTGCGGGCCCACGTTTAGAATCTTTACAGGCAGTGACAAACTCCCCTGTGAAGTGCGCGCACAATATATGTTAAGCGCTTTTCACCCACCCCATTTAATCCTTAAGCCAGTTTGGTCATTCATGTTCCCATTTCACCAAGGGAGAAGCCGAGGTCGGAGGGCCAGGTAAACCGCCCGGACCACAGCCGAATGGCCCCGGACGCGGATTCGAGCCCGGCGTTCACACCCTCACCGCGCCAGGGCCTCCGGGTTCCTCTTGGCCCCTTCCTCCCTGTGGTCACAGGGGACAGTCAGGTCGCCAAGAGCGGCGGGGCCGGGGCTGTCCAGCGTGTCCAGAGTACCCGGGGCCGCCGGACCTCCCCTGTGGAGCCCGCCCCGCCTGTCCTGCCCGCAGCCGGGTTGTTCCGGGAATACGACCAGCACACCGGGAGCGGGGGTGTGCACGGTCCGTCCCGACCCGACTAGGGACGTCGCGCTCCGGGGCCGGTGGGCAGAGAGTGTAGACGGAGACAGCGAGAGCGACAGAGAAGTGCTGGGGGGAGAAAGAGGGAGAGACTCCCCGAGGCGGGGAGACACCCGGAACACCGAGACAGAGAGGCAGAGCCCGCAGAGCGCGGAGGACAGGCGTCCAGGGGGCTAGGGCCGGGGTGCGCCGCTCCCGGATCCCGCGCGCCACTCACGCTGAACTCGCCGGCGAGGACCGCCGCCTCCCGGTCGCCGCGCGCTTCCAGACGCTTCAGGAAGCTCTGCGCCGCGTCCAGGCTGCGGCTCATGGCGCCGCGGGCCAGCAAGGTCCAGCCCGGCCGCTGCGCTCCGCGCCCACAGGGAGTGTGGACGCCTCGGGAAGCGGAGGCCGGCGGCTGAGCCTTCGCCCTGGCCTCGGCAGCCAATGGAAGCGCGCAGCTGTGGGGAGGGCGACCCGGCCAGGGTGTTCTGAACCCGCGCAGCCCCGCCCCGGGCGTTCGGGCCGCTGTGGCGGGAGCCTTCGGTCCTCGTCGGCTGCCGGAGCAGAGCCCAGCACCGGCGCTTCCTTTTTTTTTTTTTTTTTGTGGCCGCAGCGCCCACAGGTGGGGCCGCACAGTCCCAGGAACACTCCCTCCCGCTTGAACCCGCCCCCAGTCTGTGATCGGCGCCTGGGGCCGATGTCTGGGTGCCGGCTCTGGTGGACAGCCGCGCGGTCTCGCCGGATCCTCCCGCCAGTGTCCTGGGAGCCAGGCCGCGCGGGGTCCGAGCTGGGGCCGGCGGCAACCGTGGGTGGAGATGGTTGTTGAGATCAGACTACTCCTCCTGCTGGGGGACCCTGGGTCGGGGGCGTCCGGCGCTGTGCGCTCCAACCCGGCCCAAGGGAGGCCGGGGCTGGGGCAGCTGGGCCGTGGGAAAGGCTAAGTGGCAGCCGGGTCTTCTCTGCGTACTTCCCGAGGAATTTGTGGTTGCTCCTTTTCCCTTATGGGCTGGGCGGCACCGGGGCACCCGGGTCAGTCCTGTGTGAGCATCTCGATCTGCATAAGCCTGCTGTGAAACAGAACTGAGGCACTGGAAGTTGGTTCTGGGGAACGAATAGCTTCTCTTTTTTTGCCTGCCTTGACACTCCCATTTGTGCAGAGGTCAGAGGAGAACTGCTGTGCCGGCTTCCAGCGTAACCGAGGGGAGGCTGGAGAGAATGGACCGGCACCTGGGGTCCCTCAAGGACAGGCCTGGATTAGCCCCCTTCTCACCGAGGTTGGAAGAATTAAGACGGGTGTCGCTGGAAGGGGCGTCAGTGGACACCGGTTTGAGGTCGTTGAGGGGTGGAAAGGTAGCACTGGGGCCTGGATGTGTACCTGAGTCACTGAAGGGTCAACAGGGGAATAATGTCGGATGAGAGTATTATTTAAGGGCACACTTTCTTAAAGGGCCAGGTAGGAAGTGATTTTGGCTTTACCATCTCTGCCCCAGCTGGGCTGTTTCATTTATTGTGGGGTCAGCAGGGGTCACTGTGAAATCCATGTTCATCTTTTATCAGTTTCATCTTTCAGCCTTCTAAGGGAGGTGAGTAGTGATCGTTTAGGATGGTAGTGATAGGGAATTCATTAGAAGTCAGTTAGGGTCCCTTGGATGTTCATGGGGGGTGTCAATCATTGGGAGGCTCAGTGAATACTTGGGACAAGAAGTAAAAGTAATTGGGCCACTGGGATTTGTGGTGTAATTGAAGGGTCAGAAGTGTCAGGGAAGTCATGGTGAGCTCCTGCTCAGTTCACGATAGTGACTCTCAGTATAATCACTGAGGTTTCGTGGATGGCCATGGAGATCCAGGGAGGTAGAATTCAGAAGCCTCAGTGAGCTTTCAGAAAAGAAGGACATTTGCTGGGGAAGTTATGAGGGCTGAGCGCCTGAGCACTCATGGTTGTTAAAGACAGTCATAATGGGCTAGTGGATACCAGAGCACTAAGGGGTCATGAAAGGTATCTCTGGGATGGTGGTGGTCATGGATGTCACTGGCCACTGAAGACTGGGTGGTACCTGGGCTTTGGTAGCAGTGAGGGGTAAATGGACCATCCATGGTTCTAAGTAGGGGACAAGGAGGCTGACCCAGTGACTAGGGTCTCTGCCTGGCTAGCCAAGGGTCTTCTTTCCAACTAGGGGACAGAAAGTCCATCCATCTGACCTAGGAGGGGGGTCTATCTGTCCAGCTAGCTTGAGGGTTTATCTATCCAGCCGGCTGGCAGAATCTCTGTCAAGCAGCAGGGATCCTGCTGAGGGCCTGTTCTCATAGGTGAGGTCTGTCTGTTCAGCTGAAGTTCTGGTTGACTGGGTTTGGTGCTGGGGGTGGGGGCGGGTGTTCTCTCCTCTGGAGTAATATCTCTTTGTCCATTTGGGGGAAGGAGCCTGTCCTTGAGGGATTCTGACTTTTGTCTGGCTGGGGGGCTCAGGTGTCTCTCTGGCCACAGGTCTGTTTCACTGGGGGTCTTCGCATCTGTCAATAATCCGTGTTTGTCTGTCCAGGTGGGAGTGTTTCCCTGGGAATCTGTCCATCTGGAGTCTGTCTGGGCAGGTGTGTGTGTGTATTTGGTGGTTTGTCTATTACAGGATCCGAGTGACTAGCCAGATACTGCCTTGTGACCTGTGAACATCAAGTGGCTGAGGCTGTGGTCTGCCATTTTTACTTCTAGCTGCCTTAAGTGTCTTTCTGCTCTCGTGTTCACCTTCACTCCAAGCACCCCAAAACAAAAATTTTTTGTTTTCTTTTGAGACGAAGTCTCGCTCTTGTCCCCCAGGCTGGAGGGCAATGTTGGTGGTCATGGATGTCACTGGAGGTCAATGGCCACTGAAGACTGGGTGGTACCTGGCCTTTGGCAGCAGTGAGAGGTAAATGGCCATCTTGGCTCACTGCAACCTCCGCCTTCCAGGTTCAAGCCATTCTGCCTCAGCCTTCCAAGTAGCTGGGATTGCAGTTGCCTGCCACCACATCCAGCTAATTTTTACATTTTTAGCAGAGATGGCGTTTCACCGTGTTGGCTAAGCTGGTCTTGAACTCCTGACCTCAGGTGATCCACCAGCCTCGGCCTCCCAAAGTGCTGGGATTACAGGCATGAGCCACTGTGCCCTGCGCCCCTCCTTGTTGTTTAACCCCCCTGCCCTCCTGACATCTGACTGTCCCTCATGTCTCTCTAAACATCCAGATTCTTAGCTTGCCCTCTGTTCCGCTCAGGCTGGGTGTGGGGGATGGGAGGAACCCACAACCTCCAGAGGCCGTGGCCCACCCCAGCTCTCCTCTCCCGGAGGACTGCCAGCTGTGTTCTTGCAACGAGACTCACTGCTGCTGGTGGCCCTCCTGTTCACCCTGCCAGCAGCAGTCTTGCACAGCGGGAGCAGCTGGTACTGCTGGAGAGACCTCAAGCATGCCAAAGCCCACACACCACATGCCAGTCTGTCACCTGCCCACCAGTCGGTGTGGCTGCACAGGCCGCTCCACAGAGCCAAGGGGACGAGGTACAGGAAGATGCACAGGGACGCACGAACAAGGCTGGGAGTTCAGCCTGCGCCGAGGCTGCACAGGGGAAAAGAAACTACAGTGGAGACATCTGGCAGACAACCCTTCCTCCTGGAGGCTTCCGGGGAACTCCGGGGAGACTGCTGGCATCGCCAGCGTACGGTTCTTCTCCAGCTTCCTTTTTTGCTTAGTTAAAAAAGGGCAGAAGACTGGAACCAAAATGTTTCAGTTAGAATTCTGGCACCATGACTCAGTGTGACCTTGGGCGAGTCACTTAATTTCTCTGTGTCTCAATTCCCTCCTCTGTAGGATGGGAGCAATAACAGTCTCTCTTCTTGTTGCTTTATTGTGAGAATTTAAGGAAATCATTGTACATAAAACATTTAGATAGAACAGCCCTTGACCTGCAGTAAACACTTGGTGCTATTATTACACTGCTAGTTTCCTTTCGTGAGACTGCCACGCCCACCTCCTTCCTCCCTCCTCTAAGTTAAAACAAAAGTGGGGGTGGGGGCCAGAAATTTGAAAACATTTTCCCATTGCTTCATTCTGTTAAAAACCTTCAAGCTGGGCGAGCTGTACTGTTGGCCTATCCGCAAGTCTGACATTTAGTGAACAGGAAAAAGGCACCCTCTTCAGTGCAAGAGGAAGCTTGTGGCAGCGTCCCCCTCCCGTCTCACAGCTGTAAGGCCTCTGGGACACCTTTGTTCCTGTCTCATTTAACTCTGCTCAGGTGTGCCAGGTTTCAGTGTTCTGAATCAAAGACTCCTCCTGGTCCCTCCCTGGGAAAGGGTCAGCAGCTCAGAGCAGGGGAAACACAGACCAAGGAAAAAGCCGCCCTTCCCCTTCTCAGCCCTCCCACCAAACCCCAAAAACCCGAGCTCTTTGTGGAGGCTGAGCTGCTGCCCTCGGGACTGCCCTACAATTCTGCTTCAGAAACGGGGGAAAACCATTGGGCATAGAGGGGAAAGCCCTCTTCCCCATTATTATTTATTTATTTATTTATTTATTGTAAAGATGGGGTTTCACCATGATGGCCAGGCTGGTCTTGAACTCCTGACCTCAGGTGATCCACCCACCTCGGCCTCCCATAGTGCTAGGATTACAGGCGTGAGCCACCGTGCCTGGCCCGGTCTTCCCTATTTTTAAAATGCTCATACCAACTTTTCCCCCACCTCTCCAGGGCACAGCCTGGGTATCTGCATTGCCCAGAGCAGGCCCCTGACGTGCCCCTGGAGGAAATAAACTCAGGCAGACAAGTGCTCCAACAGCAACACTGGCAGGGACTTCTGTGACTGACAGGCCTGGTCAGGCTGCTGCCTCCACAGCTGGCAGTTTCTACACCTGATGCCAGCCCAGCCGCAGCACACTTCCTCTGTATGCGGTGCTTTGTTTAGAAAAGACCAAGTGGCCATGCTATTGTCAGCAGACGCTGACTGGGGTCCTGCACGGATGAGGGCTGTCTGCGGGCCCTGATTGCACAGCCCATGTATCACGGCTGAGTGCAGTTCCCAGGACAACCAAAGGAATGCATGGATCCATCTGCATCAGCTTCTGCCCCTCAGTTATAACACCAGAGAGAAATGAGTGTGCGTAAACACCTCTGGAAGGAGTCCTGTAACAAGGGGCACCCTCACTGCTGCTGCTGACCAGGGTGTTCTGAAGTCCTAGGCAATGCAAGGTGGCAAGGAGAAAGGAGGAGGGAGGAGCCCATCAGAAATGCTGATTGGCTTATGCCATAACCAGCTACAAAGTTTTAGAAACTTTTATGAAAAACTGTAAGGAATTACAAGAAAATTTAAGGTAGCTAGTTAAAATACACTAAGTAGGCTGGGTGTGGTGACTCACGCCAGTAATCCCAGCACCTTGGGAGGCTAAGGCGGGAGGATCATGAGGTCAAGAAATCAAGACCATCGTGGACAACATAGTGAAACCCTGTCTCTATTAAAAATGCAAAAATTAGCTGGCCATGGTGGTGCGTGCCTATAGTCCCAGCTACTCGGGAGGCTGAGGCAGAAGAATGGCTTGAACCCGGGAGGCGGAGGTTGCAGTGAGCCGAGATCACGCCACTGCACTCTAGGCGACAGAGCGAGACTCCGTCTCAAAAAAAAGAAAAAAGAATACACTAAGTACTTACACACACCATTTTACTGAATTTGAAACTATAATGCGAAAATTTTCCATATTAATTTCTTGAGAAGCAGGCACCAAGTCTGCACCCCTAACAAATGAATGGAGCTAAGCAATAATACTGCCTACTGACATCATAAAAACAACTCCCAGACAGGCACCGAGACTCCTAATGAAAGAACATAACACCGCCATCAAGTATTCCTGCTAAAAAAATTTGAATGCATATCTGATTGAGCCTCTAGATCTCAATATTAATTCAGAGGAAACATAACGGCACACAAAAATGTTAAATGACACCACAGTGTTAAGATCAGCAACATCCAGACTGTGAAAGGTCTATTAAGACACACCAGTTTCAGCCGGGCGCGGTGGCTCACGCCTGTAATCCCAGCACTTTGGGAGGCCGAGGCGGGTGGATCACGAGGTCAAGAGATCGAGACCATCCTGGTCAACATGGTGAAACCCCGTCTCTACTAAAAATACAAAAATTAGCTGGGCGTGGTGGCACGTGCCTGTAGTCCCAGCTACTCGGGAGGCTGAGGCAGGAGAAT